>ML779160.1:214715-230435 GCA_009831015.1 Picea engelmannii
TATAAAGAGATGGTGAAATGAAATTCATTATTGATTGCCCCCATCTAATCTAAAGAGATGGTGAAAGGAAATTCATTATTGATTGCCCCCATCTAATCTAAAGAGATGATGAAAGGAAATTCATTATATGATTTCCCTCATCTCGACATTTAAATTCTAAAAATAATGAAGTGGTGAAAGGAAATTCAATGTGGAAAATCTGATAACTTCACTGGGGTACTGAACAAGATCACTGACAGTGAAGCAATGTCTACATATCGGACCAGGCTGTTATACACGAATTGCAAGATACTCTGGTAATTTTCTTCTTTCAGCCAGATTACACTCTAAGATTATAGGATTCCAGATTACACTCTACGAGTCCCTTGATGCGAATACGATCAAATAAAAACTGGTAGAATGGCTAATCTTGTTTCGATTATCTTGCACAAATCTGAGGTCGGTTTTAGAAAGGGAAATCTGTGTGATCTTATCTCGAGATTGTCGAACGTTTTAATCTCGATTATTTTTTGAAGTTAAGGTTGAAATCTTTATCCTTCCGGTTGGGTTTTTACAACTATGTCTCACAGACTGGAATAATTGACCCCATTTACCCAATAAAGGCACTAAGTCCGCTCATTCTCCTCATCCCACAAGGAGATGAGGTCCCCAATTGGAGCCTATGTTGAAACCAAGTCTTAAAGTTTTTATCTGTAAGACTAAAACTTTTTTTTTCCGGGATTCGGCTTTTCATAAGGTATAATCCTCGCTATCAGTCCCAAAATCCCGGTACCGAAATCCCGAAATGACTTTATTTTTTAATAATAAAAGGCAGAAAACTCAAGTGTTTTTAAAGTCTCGACACACATTCTGTAAAGTACTTTTAATCACGATAAATTTAAACCCTAAAGGAGTTAATTAACAATCTTTTAGTCTTTTGGGATTCGGGTTCACTCAGAACAATACGTTTTCAATACATTTTGAATTGCGAAATCTAGATCCCCGGTTTACCAAAAAAAAAATGGAAGTTAGTTATTGATCTTGATTAATTAAATTACTAATACCAAAGTTAAGGCCTAAAATAATCTCATCGCGATTTTGGGATTCAAGGTTTAGTGGTGACATACCTCATGTAAGCAAGATCCCCGAAACCCCGAAACGCAAAGTCCCGACTCAATACCAAAGCTAAGGCCTAAACTAATTTCATCGTGATTTCGGGATTCAGGGTTTAGTGGTGACATACCTCGTGTAAGCAAGATCCCCAAAACCCCGAAACGCGAAATCTCGACTCAAAATCAATGTTTAAAATGAACTAACTTCATTTTAAAAACACAATTAATGGTAATTAAACTTCTTAGGTATTTTTATTTTTCGGGTTCCGTTGAATGAGATCTTTCGAATTTTGATTTTAGACTCATCGAAGTATGACCATATTAATAATGGATAGCTGGTGATTTTTGTGACACAAATATGTATCTCAGAAATATTCTCTGCATTAAAGGTATTAAATTCTTGGCAACTGCGTCAGTACTTTCACCATAAAATGAGTTAAAGGAAAATTAAAGGTCCATGTTTTGAACCTTATTCTTGTTCTTTCTATCAGGGGTAAGTTGCATCTAGCCAAGCTTATACACCTCTCTTCTGTGATAGGTTTTCGTTCCAATACAAAAGTTATGGCACCAAAGAAGGGACCCAAGAAGAGTGAAGATACAACTGAGATTTTCATCCCAGAGGGAGATGTCATATCCGACACCATGCCACATGCTATCGAATCGATTAAATCGTAGAGACAAATATATGAAACTCTGGACTACGATATCAAAAATTCCCCTAATGATTCCGAGAATCACCTTCGAGACATAGCAGAATCAGAACTTCACAAGATTGCAGAATGCCCACGGCTCATGGCGTACAACGACATGATCAGTTGGGCTTTAGAGAAGATTGATATTCCAACGAGAAACATTTTAAATGATCAAGTGGTCATTATCGGCTCATTGAGACTCGAACATATCCAGGTAATGTACAAACTCTCACCCAATCCTAAATACATTTACAATGCCGAATTTATAGCTGAATTTTAGAGAAAGGAATGTACTGAGGCAGACCAAACTTTCCTTGATTTAATCAAAGGCTGGTGGAGATGTCCATCAAAATTTAGAGCCGATACCCACAGAATTTATGCCACAGCTTCTTTGAGTGAGTACATGGTTTATGTAGCCATGATGCTGTGCAGACTCTTCGACAAAAAGAGTCCTTGTCATTTCGCTCCAGAATGGGTGCCCTTTTTAGAGGAAGCATCCAAATGATATAGTTTCAATTGGAGCAAGATTTTATCCGATAACATAGCCAAAGAGGTTTCATATTACAAAGCTGCAAGATCCCGAGGTCAACCAGTGGCCTTTTACATGTCGGCATACATCATGGACGAAATTTGTTTTATGACTCCATTCCCCCTGATGAATTGGAGTTGTAACATAACCTGGCTTGAACCCATTCATGAGTATCACTCTGAGTTGTGGGAAGAAAACACAAAAAATCCATCTTACGAAATTTGTCATTTTGTGGTAGTACCAATGCATAAAATGTTTTTCGGCTGTGACCCTCCTCGCATTTCTGAAACAGTTTCAAAAAACCTCAAGGCAATAACCTACTGGTTCATTGAAGAAAGCTTCTCCTACATCAGGGTTTATGGGTGCTCAATCCCCCCTCATGCGCTTCCAAAATTCCTCCCAGACAGACTGGTGTGTAGGGAAGTAGCACACAAAATAGTGAAAGGCAGTATCATAATAGAGCTAAAGGTGGCTCAAAAGAAGTCCTGGCCAATCTTCCCTGTGCACATCTAGAAATTTTCATTACAAAACTTGGGCCATTCCAAGGTAGAAGCAGAAGCACTCGAAGAAGTCAAATTATTAAATGTTGAGTACAAAAGGCATGACCCTTACCAACTAGTGAACAAACACTTGATTCACTGCAATATGAAAGCATATGAACATGAGGAGTCCCCTTGGGATGACATGTTCAAAGGGACTAAGACTTATAAAGAGGTGTTAGAACGAGTATAGACACTGTCGTCTAACCTGCAAGCTAGATTTCAGACCTTTCAGAAGCATAGACAGAGTGGTCTGCCCAAAGTACTGCAAGGAGAAGCAATCACCCTCCCCCAGGAGCAAGAAAATGTTTCCCCAAGCTTCGAACAGGAAGCACATAAGAATGGAAATCCAGAAAAAGTCCCACAGGATACAGAAAGGCCCCCACAAAACAAATATGCCTTACAGACAAATAAATCAGAGACCAAATAAGAGAGGAGGTACGGGAGACCTCCCAAGTCATGTAAGCTTACCCCCCCTTCATCACCTGGTGTTGATGTCAATACGCCTAAGGAAATAGGAGAGAAAGGATCTACAGAGCTAGGAAGTCCCATAGCTTCCTTAACCCCCTTACAGTCCGCTTTTGGATTCCCACAGACATGAGCTCTATTTGTTGATGACCTCACCTCTATCTCCATAGATGAGATTCCTCCTTCTAATTATTTTTTCAGCAGAAAAAGGAAGGCCGTCCTGAAACAAGAGATGTATATGAAAGAGGGGATTATGGTAAAAAAGAATAAAGTCTTGATAGATGGAAAAAATTTGGAGGAGGAGGATTTCGCTACAGAGATAACAGGTTCCATGGGAGCCATGGAAAAAACAAACTTTTTTACCATGGGAAACATGAGAATGAGGATAAAGAAGAGTAATAACATGATAGCTCAATTACAAGATTAGTTAAAGAATGCTGAGGAGAACATCAAAGAAGAGGTGAGTAAAAGCTTGGAGCAGACCAGGGCTGTCGAAAGGCTAGAAATTCAATTACTCAAATCAAGCCTGGATGAAATGAACCAGAAGATACAAGCAAGTCAGGTGCAGGTTGCTCAACAAAAGGAGCATGCAAAACAATTACAGGCTAGGTTAAATTTGATGGAAGGTCAGGTCATAGATCTGAAAGCTTTCCAAGCCCAGTCACTGGAAGTGCATTAAAAAATAGAAGTTGAACAACAAAAATTGATTTCCAAGATAGAGATTATTCAGAGTTACTTTCAAGAAGCAGATAATGCCTTTGATAATATTATCCTGAAGGAAAAAGAAGCCAAAGCAACAAGGGTTACTCTCCAAAAGGCAATCATATATTTGGCAAGTGAAGAGACATAAAAAAATATGAAAATATTAGCCACAGAGCAAATCAGAGGCGACATCATGCTCAAGCTATGGGAAACCAACATAACTGAAAACAAAAGAATAGTCAAGGAAATCAGAGATGACTGCAATGAAAATTTTGATCTCTTAGACAAAAGGTCATTAAACATTGGAAAAGACAATTGTACAGGACTTCTGGGACAGATTAATATTGTAAGACATCAATTAAATTTTAGAGAAAATTTGAGTGAAATTCAAATAGAAATTTCACAGCTAAGAGAAATGGATGTCACCCTAATAGATAGGTTGTTAGTTGAGCCCAACTTAAAACCGTAGTTGATAAAGTTTGCAGATAAAGGAGTTGAATACTGTCTCTCCAGGATACAAAGAACGGTTTATCTGTTCGAAGCAAAGGACCTTCCAGAACCCCCCAGAAATTTTACACAGTTCCTGGAGAGATGCATTGAATAAATTGGATCAAAAGAAGGAGAGTCATCAACAAAGTAAAAGTATCATTTGAAGGATTTTTACTTCCAAGAAAACAGAAAAATGGAGAAGGTCATGCAAATGGTTTCTGATCTATTTTTAACAAATAGTTAGTCACTAGGAATTAGGAAATCACCAATCGTCTTAAGATTGGTAGTTTTGTATAAATATAACTTTTCAAGACTAAGACGAGGCCTTTTTTCTGGATGGGATTGTAAAGAGAAAATTTCATTTTGCCAGAATTAATACAATATAGATTGAAGATTCCAGATCTTGTCAAGCCTGAGTTATGTGTTTCTCTATCATTCCATATTTTATTTCATACCTTCGATGAATGCTTTCATGATGCAACCTCTATTGTGGTGATTGAACAATAAGATTATCTAACTGTTTGCAATTTTTTCTCTGTATCAGCTATCAGCGGATATAAGACCTATGAACGTTTTAGAATTCTGAAATTGTATACTTCATCAAAGTTATCATCTCTCTTTCTTCTATTATCATAAAGTGAGATTCCTCTTCAATTGTTGCCTCACATTTGTTATACAACTATATGTTTCTTTTTCTTTCTTCATTCCATGCATCGTCTCCTTTAAATTTGACTTAGATACTAGAAACGACCTTTATTTCTGTTATACTATTGATTCATAGTTTGGAAATTTTATTTTTATTAGTTCAACCCATAAATTTGCGACCCTTAAAAATAATTTTGACTTACAAAAAGGAAACCCTTAGCTTTCATGACTGTTCTAGTTACCAGACAACCTAATATAGAACCCGGTATATCAGTACATACAAGCATTGCGTTAAACCTATTCAATACCATCTTACAAACAACAAGTACACGGGTAGAACTTTAACGTTCATGGGCCGTGATTGAAAGGGATATTAGCATACAAGAACAATGGGAATCTAGACAGAGACAATTAAGGAACCAACTTTGATCTCGCTTTCCATTAAACTGATATTTTTACCCATTAACTATCTCTACCTTTTCGGATGCCTTGACGGTATACTTTAGAGCCTTAAAGTATAAACTCAGGAACAACAATCACTACCAAAAATAATATCATCAACACAAACTTCAATCAATAAAATATTACCTTGACTTACCTTGATGTAGAGGTTGCTTTCTGCACTTCCTTTTCTGAACCCTGCCTGTTGTATATATTTATCCATTCTATAGTACCATGCTCTAGGAGCCTGCTTTAGACCATACAAGGCTTTCTTTAATTTGCACACATAGTCTGCATTCTCTGACAACTTAAATCCTTCTGATTGTTGAATGTAGACTTCTTCTTCAAGTTCCCCATTGAAAAAAGATGATTTTACGTCCATCTGATACACTTTAATATTGTTGGAACATGCATAAGCTAAAATCAAATGGATTGCTTCCATTCTGGCAACTGGGGAAAATGTCTCTTCAAATTCGATTCCTTCAATTTGTGCATATCCTTTACATACCAATCAAGCTTTGTCTCTTGCAACCTGTCCATCTTCATTCAATTTATTCCGGAAAGCCCATTTTGTGCTGATCAAATTATTATTCTTTGGTCTTGGAATCACTTCCCAAGTATCATTTTTCTCTATTTGATCCAATTCTTCATCCATGGCCTTATTCCAAAATTCATCCTTGCTGGCTTCTTCAAAACAGTTTGGTTCAATTGTACATAAGAGTGCTAGGTGTGTTTTTTTTGGTGAACGGATTCTTCTTCTAGTCTAAACTCCTGCGTCTTTATTTCCGATAATATGATCTAAAGGATGATTCTTCTATACTCGTCTACTAGGTGTCTTTGGAGACACTTTCTGAACTTGCTCTTATGTTTCTGTCGAATTCTCTTCATCTTCCTCTTCTACTTCTTTTTCATCTTCTGCTTCTTCTTCGAAAGGCTATTCCATTGATTCATTTTCTTTTTCCTTTGATTCCAGTCTGCCTGTTTCATCAATTGTTACGTTGATGCTTTCCACAAATTTGTTCAATATCAGATTATAACACTTGTATGATTTCCTTGTACTTGAGTAACCAACAAGTACTCCTTTGTCCACACGAGAGTCAAACTTTCCCATTCTTCCATATTCTCTTTTGATATAGCATTTAATTCCAAAAACTCTGAAGTGCTTCACATTCGTTGGTCTTCCTTTCCATAGCTCGTAAGGAGTTTTGTCGGTGTTGTTTCTGAGCGTTACTCTGTTTTGAATGTGAACTGTTGTATGCACTGCCTGTGTCCAAAAAATGTCTGTCAATTTTGAATCCATTATCATTGTTCGAGCCATTTCCTGTACTATCCTGTTCTTTCTTTCAACAACTCCATTCTGTTGAGGTGTCCCAGCAACGAAGAATTTCATTTTTATTCCATGATTGCTGCAGTAGTCCATAAATTCCTTTGAGGTGAATTCTCCTCCATTATCAGATCTCAAGCATTTGATTATTGAATCCATCTCATTTTCAACCATTTCCTTGTAGATTTTGAAGTTTTCAAAAGCTTTCGACTTATTCTTGAGAAAGCAAATTGCATTCATTCTTGTATAATCATCAACTAATAACATGAAGTATATCTCACCTTTTAAGCCCTTTGTTTTAGTTGGTCCAACTAGATCAGTATGCACAATTACCAGTTGTCTTGTCATTGAATATCTTTTGATTTGAACCTGGTATTTGTTTGCTTTCCTTGTTGACAATGCTTGCATAAAGTGTTGGTTGGTTCCACGATTTGGGGAATTTCTCTGACTGCTTCTCTTTTGCTTATTTTGATAAGGTTATCAAAATGCATGTGACCCATTCTTCTGTGCCATAGCCAACTTTCATCTTCCTTTCCTAGACAACATTTTTCATTTCCAATTTCACTCAACACATATATGTTGCTTGAAGTTCTTGCAGCTGTAGAAACCAATTTCCCTGAACCTTATTTTCTTATCTCACACTTTTGTGAATCGAAAGTAACTTTATGAACTTGGTCACACATTTGAATCACACTTAGAAGATTATGTTTCATATCTTTTACCAGTAGAACATTTTCTGTCGTTTCATTCTTGTTCCCAATTCAGACTGTTCCTTTTCCAATGATTCTGGATAAATCATCATTTCTGAAGGAGACTGATCCATCTCTTTCCTTTCGTAATGTAAGAAACTTGTCTCTATCACCTGTCATGTGTTTTGAACACCCACTGTCAACATACCAACCACGTTTCTTCTGCTTAGCTTGTAGAGCGATTATGCATTTTTCATTGCTATATTGATATTGCTTTCTTATCCGTGCCATTTTCTGAGGTTCCTGTCTGTGTCTGCTGCTATTCTATTGAGGTTCTTTAGGAGGGACTGTCATTCTACAATCTTTAGCCACATGTCCAAAATTGTTACATTTGTAACATTCTACTTCAGTGCTCAAAGATTCAAATCTGTTGTAACTTCTTCTCTGTGTTTCACTAGGACTTCTTGAATAACCCCTTTGTGTATGACTCTCAAAGTTGTTATTGTTCCTGTTGTTAGCTCTGCAATTCATAGCTTTATGTCCAAAATTATGACATGCATAACATAAACCAAAAACATAGTTTGATACCTGGGAGTTGAGGATCTTTTGAAGGGAGGTGCTCTTATGAATCCTTCTTCTTCTTGAAGCCTATCTGTTGGTTGTTGATTCTAAAATCTAACTCTTCTCGGTGGAGGAGTATCCCTGTAATCTTCGTTGTATATCCTTCTATCCCCTTTGATTGTTTCTACATAGATTTTTGGATATTTTTCTTGCTCTATTGTTTTGGAGCTTGATCCCTTTTTTGTCTGAGTGTATCCAAGTCTGGTCTTGTCACGATGAGATTTTTGACTGTGGATAATGTCATCCAAAAATTTTGAGCTATTTTGCATATTTTTCTTTTGAATATCCTTTCTTAGTGTGACAATCTCTGCTTCCAAGTTTCCAATGATCCTGTCCTTTTCTTCTAGATTTTATTTGAGGGTTTCTTCAATTCTTTTATCTTCTTCTATTTGAACCTTCAATTTTGTGATCATTTATTCTAGTTATGGAGTGTCCTTTTTCTTGTCTAGTTCTGCTTGTAGTTTCTTGTTCTTCTTATTTTCTCTTCTGATAACTTCTATGGCACACATTAATTATTCTCGATAGTCAACTTCCGCCTCTTCAATTTCTTCTTTGACTTCTTCATATTCTTCTTCGGCTTCTTCATATTCTTCTTCGAAGTCTTCTTTTTCAGAGTCTTTTACTACCATGAATGGAAATCTTCCTGTCTCACTGTCATTGTCTTCATCTTCATCTGATGATGAGTTGTCTTCTTTGGTGCATAAAATTTTCTTGAAAATTTTCTTTGCAGTTCTTTTCCCTTTATATGTGTGTTTGCCTTTTGAGTAACCTTCATCATTTCTCTTTTTCTTATGAGGACATTTGTTAGCAAAATGACCAATACCATCACAATTAAAACAAATTAAAAAAATCTTACCTCTATACCTACCGTTGGTTCCCTTATTCAGTCTTTTGACGAAGTTGGGAACTTCTTCATCATCTTCCGAGACATCACTACTACCACGATATTCTTCTTGTTGCTGTTTATTTTTCTTTGATCTTTTGGATGCTTTGAAAGTTGCTTCTTTTACATCTGGATTTTCCTATTCAGTTCTCATTTCATATGCTGTGAAGATTCCATACAGTTCATCCATGCTTATTAAGTTTAGATCCGATATTTCTTCTGGTGCTGATATCTTAGGGTTGAATCTCATAGGAAGAGATCTTAGTACCTTTTGAACAATTACATATTCTTCGATTTCTTCTTCCAATCCTATGATTGCATTCACTCTTTCATTGACTCGTAAGAAGTAGGCTGCAATATTTTCATCTTCCTTCAATTTTAGTTGTTTGAACTGACCTGTGTAAGTTTGAAGCTTTGCTGCTTTGACCTTTGTATCTCCTTCATAAATATTTCGAAGCTTGTCCCAAATCTCTTTAGCGGATTTACAATGTACAACTTTGGTGAATACCGTATCACTGAGACCATTCAAAAGTGCATTTTTGTCTTTGGAATTATTCTCACCGAGTTTCACTGCTTTGTCATTTGTTGGTGGAACTGTTGGTGCTGTGTATCCATCTACAATTGATTTCCAAACTTGAAATCCCTGTGCCTGTATATATGTCTTCATCCTTATGCTCCAAAAAACATACTTCTGTCCATCAAACTATGGTATTCCATTTTTATACAAGTTGGTACTCTCCATGATCTACCTTTCAGTGGTTAAACTGATTTCTGAAGGAACCCGCTCTGATATTAATTGTTGGATTACTAAGAGGGGGGGTGAATCAGTAATAGAGAAATTATAATCCTTTTTAACCAAATAATCCAAGTGTTATATAAATGTAGAATTATTATCAAATAATGAGTAATAAGAGATGAAAAATCACACACATACACAATACACCAATTTTTTATGTGGAAACCCAAAGCGGAAGAAAACCACATAATGTTTTTTCTTATATGTCTTGAAGAATTACATTGATTGGAAGCACCAATTTCCTTTGTTTTCCAGCTGCAATTGGAAGGAGTATCCAACCCCCTAGTTTCTTAGGCTACAATTTGATGAAAGCTCCAACTCCCCAATTCTCTGGCTACAACCAGAAGGAGGCTACAACCCCCTATGTTCTCCGGCTACAAACATAAGGTGTCTACAACCACCTGTCCTTACCCCATCCAACCGCCCTGAAGTAGAAGTAGAATGATGGAACCATTGTCACACTATCACTGTGAGATATACCGCTGTAAACCTGTACCAATAAAACTGAACCATGCATGAACCATGCATCAACCTGTAATCAACCTGTACCATAAACAAGTGCATCAACCATGCACCAACCTGCACGATAAACAAGTGCATCAACCATGCACCAACCTGTACCAAACAATCTGTAATCAACCTATACCATAAACAAGTGCAACCAACCATGTACCAAGTATGTACCAATCATGTGTCAAGTACTCATCAATAATACTGACATCATCAACTATACACATCATGTATGTGCCAACTCATCAAGTACTTATCTCAACCATGTGCCCAACTTGTACCTCAACCAAAAGACCTCATCAATTTCATTATCCAAATATGATTTGTAACTCTGTAATAAACCTGGTCTATATGATCACATACCTGCAAACCTTCCTTAACTTTAACAACAAGAGACTAACATTTTCATCAAACTTTTCTTTAGTCTCACATGACTAGTTTTGGATTAGTCAACAACCCTAAATCTAAATAATCATAACTTTGTACCTGTAATGAATAAAGACTTGAAAATGATATACAATGTTCTTCATTGTGTTTTATGCAATTCCTCTAGGTGTCACTACTTAGAACCTCTCATAAAAGGCGTTATAGCAAAAATGATATACCTTGTTGAATTATGTCTTATTCTAGAGAGTGACCTTGTAGAGTGTGCCCCGCTCGAAATATTTTTTGAATCGATCTGAAATTGTTACAAAACATACTACAGAATGTAATATAACCAAAAAAATCTATCTTACTCAATTTAGATCTGTTATGAATAAGTTATGACGTTTTTACCCGAAACACCTGTTTTTTACTAGTTCCAGGACTAGCCACAAACCCTATTTTCCATGGAGTGTAACTCCCAAAATATAACGACCCACAAGTTGAATTATTTACTACAGATACTTGGATATGTTTTCTCAATGACATAATAATTTAACGATTTGAATCGTTCTATAAAAAATGTTATTGAGAAAATGGTGAGATGACTTGTAAATAACATACCTTAGAATGCATCATCAAAACAATTTATCCTTCCTTGAATTCTGACCTTCTTTTCTTCACCTTCCCTCAGAAATTTGGCTTAGATATCATTTGGTTACCTCAGACACCTATATATTCAATATTCTCAAGTGTGTCTTAAATGAGAGAGCCTTGCCTCTTATTTATATTCTCCAAGTAGCTTCCTTAAAAACATCTTCCACTTTCCTTATTTTAAGGTTAACCCACTTATAATTTATCCATTAAATTTATTATTTAAATAGTTTATTTTGTATTCACTTTGAATTATAGTACACTCATCACTTCACTTTATTATTTACCTTCTAAAATCTCTTAAACCACTTTGACTACTTTGACCTTTTGGGGCTTCTAGATGACATAAGAGGGTCCTCCAACTTCGTAAGGCCTTGTGGACTTCCTGTGGTCCTTACAAATCTTTTTACCTAGCTTACTAAGTTTTTTGGTACAAATTTGTGGAATATATAAAGCCCTAGAGAACTATCAATGTGGACATATGGGTCCTTACTTGATCCTTTAAACTCCCTATAATATTGTATATACTATAAAATATTTTGAAACTATCCTAGGATTGTAGACATGTGGACATGTATGGACCCTTACTTGGTCTTTCAAACTTTCCTAGAGTGTTTATATAGACTAAGAAAGTTTTTTGAAACTATCTTAAGATTGTAAACATGTGGACATGTATGGGCCCTTATAAAGATTTAAGTTAATTTTCAAAACTAAGAGGTACCTAAAGGGGGTTTTTCCCTCTACTAATGATTTTTTTAAGGGAGATGAAATTTCCTTTTAACCACCTTTTATGATTCCCTAGGTCACACTTGAGTGCAGGGGAAGAGCATATTTGGGGGTTAAAATTGATTTCTAGTCTCAAATTATTTGATTGTGTTTGAAAAAGTAGTGACCTTAACTCAAAGTTTTAAATGCCAAATGAGCCATCCATGTGGAAACAAAGCAAAGAGAAGAATTGTGATTATTTTTACCCCTATGTGCTTATGTTATCTATCCTTTCTTGTAAGAAAGGAGTCTAAGTGAAGTACGATTTCTTTACAAAGTGTCAGAAATTAAAATCTGAAGGCAAGGGGCCTTCAAATCAATCAGAAAACCCTTACAATTTGCAAAAAAACTGAACTTGTGCGCAGGCTGTAATTCTATCAGTCGTTCCAAGCGCATAAAATGCATGGGTTTATGAAAGATATTATGCGCACAATGCACAAGAGTGCGCAAAAAATGCACGTCTATTCGTTTTGAAAGCCACACACTTCTTGTCACGCTTCAGGAAAGAAATTTCGAGATGGAATTCTCTTGCCTTAGCTCCACATTATGAATTTGGAAGACTGTATTAGGTCAGTTGTGGTACCTGCATAGCCAAACAATTAGAAATAAGTGCTCTCAAGACTTAAATGGGGAGGAATTTGATTCACATCCCCAGTATGGTCGTCAATCTGTTGTGTTGGTTTTTTCACATGGGTGAGCAAAAACACAACACTTACTTTGCTAGTTAATCAAATAAACAAGACAAAGAGTTGTGAGTTGATTAGATAATCAAACATGCATGAAACATGGAAATAAAAATAAAAGGAAACACATATTAGAAAAAATTGCAAGAATTAGAACTATGAAAAATGAAAATGACAATCATATAACTACCAATGGATGAATGTATTGATAGGCTAACACTATAGAGAAAGGAAGGGACTTATGAATCCCCTCTTCCTCCTTGGGAGGGATCTCGAGTTCCCCAATAGAGAGCTATTTTCTTCATGCAATGGAAAGTAACAATGGTGAAGAAATACAATGTCAACCCTCTCAAGAGGTGAGTGGAATGACCCTTGCTATAGTGCTTGAATGATTCAAAGAGAAATGAGGATTCTCCAAGAAGAATTCTTGCAAAATAACGATATCTTGAAAATATTAGTTTTATAGCACACCCATGACACATATTTATAGTGCTCATTCATGGCAAGAAATAACTGGTTCATGATGTGAACAAGAGGCCTCTGAGGGTACTTCCTAGCCCTTGACCAACCTCCAAGCTAGATTTCGCTCAGCTCTGAGTGTCAAATCACGTTGGAGGTTGGAATGGAAGTGGTTGAGAGGCCAATAAGATTCATAAATGTGCCATTTATGAGAAGTGCAGGGGTTTTCTTGTAGATAGTCGCGCATCCCGCACATTCTACGCACAATATATAGTTTTATGCCCTTTTTGATGGATTTTGATGTTGTAGGTGTACTAATTTTTGCTGGAATTGATGTCTTTCTTCAACCGTTTTTTGTAATGCCGCGGACAATGTTTTGGTGATAACACCCACTTCTCATTTAGCTGGAGCGGGGGGTGGGGAGGGGAGGGAGTGGTGGTATGGGAGGGGCATGGGGATATAGGGTGGTGGGGTATGTCAGGAGGGGGTGGAGAGAGATATTCTTAAATTCATATTAACTTTTATTTTTTTATTAATTTAGATTGGAGAATTTTTGAGCTCTAGAATGGGTCTCTGAAAGAAAATAATAGTTAAAACAATGAAAAAGAGTTCTGAATTTTCAAAGAGAAAGAAAGAAAACTATTTTTTTAATTATATTTTCAACTTATCTCTTTATATATTTACTCAAATTTCAAGTGTAGGAAATCATTAGATGCATAATTAAATTATGCATTCAAAAAGTACCCACTATACATAATTTTGATGGACCCACATTAAGATAAACTAGAAATACATGAAAATAACATGTTGCTTTCTTTAAACCTCCATTCTATTTTCTTCTTGTCAAGTAGGGATTTCTTTTTCCCTTCAAGATTTTTGAGTGTACTATATTCTTCTTTTGTGAAAACCCTAGCATCATTATTATCAAAGTGAATTTTAATACCTTCTTCCAATTCTTCGAGCTCTTTCTTATTATTTTGAGGATAGCTTTGAGCCCATTCAGAAGATTCGATTTTTACCTTTTCAAGTTATTTGTGAATTGCTTCATGGATGAATCTTCAATGTTACTATCATAATGCTTATGAACCTTGATAATCGATGTTCTAAATTCCTTCTTAGATAATCATGAATGAATAAACTTAAAAGGTCCAGGGCTCTTCCTTCCATTTCAATTTGTAGCAAAATTGGTAAATGATCCGACAAAGCTCACTTTTTCAATGTAAATCAAGGAAAGTCTTTTATATGAGACTTATAGCCATGTTTTCAATAGAGGTCTCATTCTAGAAAATCAGATCATAACACTCTTCCAATGGAATATTAAGAAACACATTTTTTTTCATGTTTCCAGTTTATCTCATTGTGGGTCCATCAAAAGTATGCAGAGAGGGTACGCTTCAGATGCAGTTAATGAGTGCCTACATTTGAAATTTGAGTAAACCTATAATGAGATAAGTTGACAATATGATTAAAAAGACAGTTTTTTTTCAAAACTATTTACCCTTATGGTTGACATCACCATCTTGAATCCTTAGATTATATTTGTTATTTTAAAGGTGATGTTGATAGCATACATTTTTGTTTTGAGACCCATTTTTTATATCAAAATTTCTCTAATGTTTATTTTTATTTTTATAAATTGTTTTTATTTTTTTCTTTTGGAGGGGATTTTATTTTTAAATTTGTTTTTATTTATTTCTTTATTTTTCTAAAATTTGAAATATTTTTAAGAAGAAAGTGATGCAAGAGTGGAGCTCGAGGGATTTCCATTTTAGTTTTTTTTAATATTTAAAATTATGTTTTTTTAAATCTTTATATTTTTTATATTTTTAATTTAAAATGGTTTTTTTGGTTTTTTTATTTTATTTTAAAATTTATTTTAAAAACTATGTTTCCTTTGTAGCTTTGGGGCTTCCCCCTCTATTTTTATTTTTCTAAAAATATTTTCTTCTCATCTTCTCTCTCTTTTAATATGATTATGTTTGCAATGGTACCTATTTTCTAGGTTATGGTTTAAAAAATATTGCAATTTTAACTTCGAATGAAACAAAAGGGTGATGTAGATAATATCTATTTTTGATTTGAGGGTTGATTTTGAGGTTTTGGTCGCAATGATACCAGTTATCAGGGCCATGGTTTAAAAAAAATTGTAATTTTAACCCCCCCAAAAGGGGTTTGTTATTAATAGCATCACTTTTCGATTCAGGGATTGATTTTGAGGTTTTGGTTGCAATGGTATCTGTTGATTAAGGTTGGTTGTCATTGATGTCAACCCTTGAAGAAATCCCCGTAGCACAAAGGTTTGGGTAATGGACCCAATATTGTTTGATGTAAATATGACTCATTATTGTTTTTTCATGGTTGATAAGAAGTAAATATG
>ML779160.1:231427-254898 GCA_009831015.1 Picea engelmannii
TGGGAGGGGCATGGGGATATAGGGTGGTGGGGTATGTTAGGAGGGGGTGGGGAGAGATATTTTTAAATTCATATTAACTTTTATTTATTTATTAATTTAGATTGGAGAATTTTTTATCTCTAGAATGGGTCTTTGAAAGAAAATAATAAAATAATAGTTAAAACTATGAAATAAGAGTTTTGAATTTTCAAAGAGAAAGAAAGAAAACAATTTTTTTAATTATATTTTCGACTTATCTCTTTATATATTTACTCGATTTTCAAGTGTAGGAACTCATTAGATGCATAATTAAATTATGCATCCAACAAGTACCCACTATACATAATTTTGATGGACCCACATTAAGATAAACTAGAAATACTTGAAAATAACATGTTGCTTTCTTTAAACCTCCAATCTATTTTCTTCTTGTCAAGTAGGGATTTCTTTTTCCCTTCAAGATTTTTGAGTGTACTATATTCTTATTTTGTGAAAACCCTAGCATCATTATTATCAAAGTGAATTTTAATACCTTCTTCCACTTCTTCGAGCTCTTTCTTATTATTTTGAGGATAGCTTTGAGCCCATTCAAAAGCTTCTCTTTTTACCTTTTCAAGTTATTTGTGAACTGATTCATGGTTGAATCTTCAATGTTACTATCATAATGCTTCCGAACCTTGATAATCGATGCTCTAAATTCCTCAGATAACCATGAATGGATAAACTTAAAAGGGCCAGGGCTCTTCCTTCCATTTCAATTTGTAGCAAAATTGGTAAATGATCCGACAAAGCTCACTTTTTCAATGGTAAATCGAGGAAATTATTTTATATGAGACTTATAGCCATGTTTTTAATAGAGTTCTCCTTCCGGAAAATCAGATCATAACACTCCGCCAATGGAATATTTTTGTTTGTTTGTTTGTTTGTTAGTTTGTCCGTGACATGTGGGACTAACCTATGACTAAGAAATCGCGACCCAGGGGCATCTAAGCCGTCAAAATCACCCGAGGATCGCACCCAGCCTGAGCCACACCAACCCTTAATATGGCTGGATTTTTTGTCCCCTCAGGTTTTGAACCAGTGACTTTAACATCACGGAGCGCCTTAACAACACACTCCGTCACCGAATGTCCTACACCTCGGGGACCCGCCAATGGAATATTAAGAAACACATTTTTTTTCATGTTTCCAGTTTATCTCACTGTGGGTCCATCAAAATTACGCAGAGAGGGTACGCTTCAGATGCAGTTAATGAGTGCCTACATTTGAAATTTGAGTAAACCTATAATGAGATAAGTTGACAATATGATTAAAAAGACAGTTTTTTTTCAAAACTATTTACCCTTATGGTTGACATCACCATCTTGAATCCTTGGATTATATTTGTTATTTTAAAGTCGATGTTGATAGAATACATTTTTGTTTTGAGACCCATTTTTTATATCAAAATTTCTCTAATGTTTATTTTTATTTTTATAAATTGTTTTTATTTTTTCTTTTAGAGGGGATTTTATTTTTAAATTTGTTTTTATTTATTTCTTTATTTTTCTAAAATTTGAAATATTTTTAAGAAGAAAGTGATGCAAGAGTGGAGCTCGCGGGATTTCCATTTTAGTTTTTTTTAATATTTAAAATTATGTTTTTTAAATCTTTTTATTTTTATATTTTTAATTTAAAATGTTTTTTTTGGTTCTTTTATTTTATTTTAAAATTTGTTTTAAAAACTATTTTTTCCTTTGTAGCTTTGGGGATTTCCCCTCTATTTTTCTTTTTCTAAAACTATTTTCTTCTCTTCTTTCTCTCTCTCTTTTAATATGATTATGTTTGCAATGGTACCTGTTTTTTAAGTTATGGTTTAAAAAATATTGCAATTTTAACTTCGAATGAAACAAAAGGGTGATGTAGATAAAATCTATTTTTGATTTGAGGGTTGATTTTAAGGTTTTGGTTGCAATGATATCGCTTATTAGGGCCATGGTTTAAAAAAAGTGTAATTTTAACTCCCCCAAAAGGGGTTTGTTATTAATAGCGTCACTTTTCGATTCATGGATTGATTTTGAGGTTTTGGTTGCAATGATATCAATTATCAAGGCCATGGTTTCAAACAAGTTATAATTTTAACATCGAAAAAAAGGAGGTGATGCTAGTAGTGCCACTTTTCGATCTGGGGGTCGATTTTAACCAATTGGCCACAACGGTACCAACTATTAAGGTGACAATTTCAAACAAGTTATAATTTTGATTCTAAAAAAAGGGAGGTGATGCTAGTAGCGCTACTTCTTGATTCAGGGGTTGATTTTGAGACTTTTGTTTGCAATATTTACAAGGTTTTAAGGCCATGGTTACAAAGGGTGGTAATTTTAACCTCATAAAAAAAGGGTCATTTTGGGAGCACCACTTTTTGAAATGGGGTAAAAGAAACCACTAAATGCAACATCTAAAAAAAGGGAACTCTGAAGGGTTCTTGTCAAGTAGGTAACATATTTAGAGGTGTTGGTTTAGTGAATCAATGTAGAGGGAGAGTTTCGACATCTAGATCGAAGATCACAAAAGTAGAAAATCTAATGAATCTTGAAGGATAATTTTTGTAGAGGAAGACAATGAGGTAGAGGTTTTGTTGGTTTTAGGTAGCCAAGTTGTTCTTTTCTTCAGGAACAGAGAGATATAAGTCACATGTGTTAATAAAGAGATGGGTAGAGGGGAAATGCACCAAGGGAGAATATTCTTCAATGAGAAACTTTAGAAGATAATTATAATTGTGAAACAACACGAGGATAAAATTAAAAAATAAAAAATATCATGGTAATCCCCATATAAAGAGAACTTAGACAAAGCGAGGAGTGTTGGTTTAGAAAGATAATTTTTTCAACAAAGTACAAGGTTAGAGGTAATACCAGAAATTTATATAGATATTGGAAGTACTAAAAATATGGAGGTTGTAGAAATCAAGAACAAGATAATTTTGACATGCAAAAAATACCCCTAGCCATATAAACATCCCTATTTTTAAAAAAGGACACGAGGTTATGGTGAATGAGAAATGTCAACGGTGCCAAAATGTTGGTGTTAAATATTGTCAATTAATTAATTACCCAACTATTTAATTGTCAATCCGAGGAGTTCGTAAGCTTCGAGGTGCAGGCACATGAAACACAGGATCAGAGCCTAGTCTAGCCTAATCTAAAGTCGACAATAAAGCATGAAACTAGTTCGTAAACTTATGAGGCACATGCACAATATATACATGATTAAAGTGAAACTAGCTTAATCTAATGCTTGAAAAGGAAACACACAACTGAAATTGAATCTAATTAGGAAAGCAAGAAATTGCATGAAATAAATCTAATTAAGAAAGCATGAAATTACATGAAATTAATATAATTATGAAATCATGAAATTGCATGAAATGAATCTAATTAGGAAATCATGAAATTTCATAAAAGAAAATCATATATAACAAGCAACTAGTGAGCTCACATGAAATCAACACCACTAACTCATAATAAAGAATCCTCTACTCAATATGGAGAAATCAAGATGTTTGTATTAAATCATAAACTCTATTACATAGCATTCCAATCCAACCTCTATAAAATGACTAACTCACTCAATCATTCACACACCTATTAACTCCACTCTTTCACCAACTCCTACTAATTTCAAATGGAGATGGAACACCCATATTTATACATGATATTTATACATGAGTTGCTTTGAAAAGAGGATAAGAAACTAATAAATGTAGATCCACTTTCCTCTCAAGTAGGTACAACCAATTTGCTAATAATTACATAATATTTATCTCTACAAATCCTCACAAATCTTCTCACAAATCCTTAATATATTTGATAAAAAATTCTATCCATATCTCCATGTTCTTTCTCCTTTGAATATGCTTGAATAATTATCCTCAAATATTCAAAGGTTGGAAAAAATATTCGAGAAGCTTGAATAATCTTTTTGTTGGAGTTTTCAAATATTCCTACATATTACAAAACTCATCCAACTTTGAGATATAAATGAAAATATGTCAATTTTCTAATATTTAATCATAAATTCTCTTCTAATACTAAAATGAATAAAGTGGAAAATAATAAGGTGAAACCCAAATGTATTCATGAAAAGAGTATAATGAATGGTTAAATGAAGTGATAGAATGTGAGGAATGGCGAAAGGAAAAGAGGATGAACATATGAAAATTCTGAGACTCAACATACCCCCCAACTGAACTTGTTGCATGCCTTCATGCAACCTTGCATAAAAACATTTTTTCTCAATTTTGGCTTTGCATGATTATATTTGTTAACAATAAAGAGGATAAAAATCCCCCCCCCTCCCCAACTGATCTGGTTGCATTTCCTCATGCAACCTTGCATGGTTATTCTTTGGAAATTTTGGCTTCTTAATGAAATAATTCCATGATTTGAAATGCGCAAGTGGCAACGTTTTTCTTATGGTTGGTTCTTGTGTGACATCCATGAATATAACAAATGTTGGTTATTGTGTTAACAACATTACTTGTGTTTTTTCTGCACTACATAATATTTGAAAGCATACATGCATTGGAAATTATGAACCATTAATGTACATTAGAAAGACTTTCCTTCATGTTATGAATCATGCCAAAATAGAGCAATATCTGGAATCAAGGTGAAGCAAAGTGTAGTTTGGAAGATACATATTTATCAATGGTAAGTGAGATGACATGTGTAAAATGGAATCAAATGGTAATGAATACCCCCCTAGCTCCCCTCCCACCCCCCCCCACCCAACTAAATATGTGTTATGTGTATGAAAAGTAGAAAGGCAACAAAACATGGTGAGGGAATTTTCCAATGCATTCATTCTAGCATGTAAGGGATTGCATGATTAAAGTTTAGAAAACAACATACTGCCACTTACCCAAAAAGTAGACGAACTATGCAATAGGAATGTAGCTTCTACTGGATCATGAAAAATGTGACTGCTGCTCATGGCATGTGAAATGAAGGAATCTGAACTACTTATTGGTTGTATGAATCGAAAGATGAAGTTTGAAAGTGGAACTGTGGTACTTTCATATGGATAGAAAAGTACTGTTGCAACTGTTGATGGAGTCATGAAAAATATATAGTCTTCACTTGCTACAAAACTTGATGGTACAATTCTAATCATGCGAATAAATGTGTCGATGTCAATCATGAAAAGAAGTCATTGGATTACTGGCCATTGATGGATGTCTTTAACCAATGTGGGGAAAACTCATCATTGATGTAAATGAGTGTCAAGGTACCTAAGTACATCTTGCGAAGTGTGAATGAATGAGATAATGTCGAGCCACTTGCAAGATCTAACAATCAAGGGGCATTGATGTATTCCCATGATTGTCAGCGAGAACTTGCCATTAAGACATGCAAGCCTCAAGGTATTCAAAATGACTCTAGTCTCTATCCCAGATAAGGTGTTGAGGTCGATGGGGAAATAATTGTTGAAAGGTGGGCCTTAAGGAATCCCACATCAGTCAACGCGAGTTTTACAAAATGATTGGTAGGACTATAGATGAAAAGATCTTGGTAGCAACAATGTTTATGAAAAAGAAAGCAGGATAATGTAGTCATCGAAAGGGAAATGAATGGTTTTATTTGCAAGGAAAAGATCTGAACTGAAAATAGGGCAAATTGTATGTGACTCATAAAGGTAGGCATGTGTGAAGTCATGATGGATAAGGTAATGAAAGGTGGACTTCAATACATGAAGGATGGATATTCTTGGAAGGAGAAGGGTAAGTGATCATGTCATGGAGTAATTGGTTTTATGAAAAATGGTTGTGTAGAGGAAAATGTCATGATATGTGTGATGAACAATTAAGCTCCTTCAAGCTTTTAAGGAGGCATGTCTTCTGAAAATATTGGTGATCCTTGAAAATCACTTCTGCATGAGAGTTGATAATCTTCAAACCTGTAAAAGGTTAGCACTAATCCTGCAATAAATATTGTGAGATCATTGAAGAATATAAAAGGAAGGAATGAATACTAACCTTTTACAGGTCCCCATATAAAGATAACTTAGACAAAGCGAGGAGTGTTGGTTTAGAAAGAGAATTTTTTGAACAAAGTGCAAGGTTAGAGGTAAGTACCAGAAATTTATATAGATATTGGAAGTACTAAGAATATGGAGGTTATAGAAATCAAGAAGAAGATAATTTTGACATGCCAAAAACACCCTAGCCATATAAACATTCCTATTTTTAAAAAGGACACAAGGTTATGGTGAATGAGAAATGTGTTGATGATTAAAAAAAGTCAACGTAATTTCGCCTGCAAAGTGTTGCGAAAGCCTATTATTATATAAAACTAAGTAATAGTAGTAGGTGGGACCCCCTTGAACTATTGAAGATAAGATCTATTCATTTTCGATGTTATGTTGATGTGCTACAAAGGTTTACATGGTTGATGATACGTTGGTATGAGTTGAGCTTTGAGATGTTGTTCCTTCATGTTACTACAACTTGCTATTCATTAATAGTATTTATTCTTCTTGCACCGACACAACAAACATGTTAGTGAAAATTATATGAAGGGTAGTTTTGAGAAAGGCAAAGTAATATAACAAATGCAAAAGGGACCGAGTTCTGCAATACTACATGCATGAAAATACTCGTTGATTGTTGCTAACAAGAAAATGGCTATGGAATTGTGTTTGAATTACATAATTTTGAAGAGTTGGTGGCGCAAGGCGATAATGCAAATGGTCATACAATGGTTAATTAAATTATGTGGCTGATCCATATACGGTACATTTGCATAGTTTGAATGTTGGTGGCACTTTGATCGATTAATAGTGGTATTGGTTATGCGTTTTATTGGAAATGGACAGAATAGGGGTGGCGCATTTTGGCAAGGTAATGGACACTAAATATTATGCGATTTAGCTTTGTGACATGGTGATAGTTTCTATACACAATTTTATTAAATGGTTAATTAAGAGTGGTTGGCATGTACTGAGGATTTAATGCATTTTTGGGTGGAGTCGAAGTGCATTTACTGCACGTCACCTTTACTCCTATTGGCCGCCACCCTAATCGACTACTGTTCGATCTTGATGCTTTGGTTATTCTCCAGAATTGTAGCAGGGTGGAACTGTTCGACCACCTCTCGTCTTAAGGATTTCGATTAAAAGGTATGCCCTTTTTTTTCCATTCTTGACTTTGCTCTGGTTATGAAATGATTATTGGCTTATGTGTATGGGTTTGTGTTTTTCCTAAGCATGTAATTGTGTGAAATTTTGGTTTTTGAATGAAAAATGGATGGTTCCTCCTGCAATTTTTTTGAGTTCGTCGGGGTTATTGGTCTTCCTGGGTGATATCTCTTTGTTATCACTATTGTCTGGTTGGAGGGTTCTGGTTTAGATTGGGTGGATAGCTACCTTCATGCAATATCATTGGTACAGTCTCTGGCTTTCATGGTTTAGTGTTCGGAGGTCTCCACGTTAGTATGTTGGTTTACTTCGGCATTGGTTGATTGCACCACCATGGGTCACGAAATGAGGTTCTTGTTCTTTCTCGACCTTGTCTTCACCTCTGTCCTATGATTGTTGACCGAAGAGCATGAGGGTTATACCCTGCACGCGTTTATTTTTTTTTTTTCTAGGCCAGACTAGAGCCCTACCCCTTGTGGTTGCCCAATTGGTCTATGACAGTCATGTTAGTTTGGCATTTGGTTACTGCTTCTGTGATAATAAGGATAAACCCTTCATGGCCAATTGCACTTTCACAGAATGCAATCACTCTCCTCATATTAATACTCAATATTGTTATTGGAAGGGCCTCTACCCTGATTTGATTGGATGCATGGGTATGCATAGCTACTACAGTTGGTTCGGTTGATAGATTTTCTCTCACAATGGAAAATTGTTGATTGATATGCAGTCACTAGTAATTGCACTTATGGTGTTTTGAATGATGGTTGGAAGTGGTTACAAATGCTTGGTGTTGTCCACACATGTCACATTCTATATATGGTATTTTGAGAAATGAATTATTGGGCGGGGTAACTGTGGTCTTCTTTGGGGACAAATGATTATTGGGTTGGATATATTCACTGCATCCTTTTGTTTGTTGTTTGAATAAGCCGAGTATGCACAACTCGGTCAATCACGAGTGACTAAATCAATAGCTTGACACGATATACCGAGTTATATCGTGATTGTATGTTTGTTGTGTGATAAATGGAAAGGTTGCACTATGGAATTTTGTTAGCAGTGCACTGCGTGTAGTATGGATGGATTGTTTTCATACTCGGTGATACCCACTCAATTTTAAGCATGTTATTTATTGTAATTGGCCACTGTTGATGAAATTCGTGTTGGATAGGTGACTCAACTTTTAAGTCACATTGAACTGTTTGTATTTACAAGGGAAGAACTATATTGCCTCGAAAAATTACCCCTGCATAGCTTGTGTTTAAACGATGGATGTTGGTCATATAATAAATTGTCATTTTCAGACGTGGCGATTTGGTCTTGATTATTTTACTGCATATATATACGTGAACGAGCATCATTGAAATTTGGATGGGATCTATGGCAGTAATAGTGACTTCATTGTTATTTTAAAAATATGACTGTTGAGCATAGTCGTGGGTTGAAGAAATGCCTAAACAATGGTTATTTTTGATAGTTACAGTTTGGAAATGGGTATTGTTCGTAAATTGTTATAAAATACAATGTGTGGATGAAGGGAATAGATCCCCTTACAAATTGTATGGAGAACTTATTGTTTTGTAGTAGCACTGTGTTGGATATTTGATTAATGAACAGTAAACTAGTTAAATGCACATGAGTTATTATTTGGTTATACATCCTTTCTTACTGCATAATGTTTATGGATCACTTGATTAATCTTTGAACAATAAACATTATCTTCCCTTTCCATTATCTCACTTTCCGCTAATTACAAACTCTTCACATATCCCATATTCATTTTTTTTCACTCCCTGTTCTGATATTGATTACAACCAAGAGAATTTATGTGTTAAGTGGATGAAAGTGGCAGTGTCTTGGGTGGATTGCAGTGAGGTTCTATTGATGGTTTAATAGTTTATTGTTGTTGTCATTGAGCAGTGACCATGTCTTCTTCCCTTTCATTATATCATATTTTCGCTCATTACAAACCCCTTACATATCCCAGGACCCTATTTCACCCCCCTGCTCGTTGATTAATAGTAAAACAATTTGTATGGATTGGATCGCATGAGTTTGATACATTCTGAGCCAAATCTATTTCATATTTTTAAAAGTTGTCATGCATGGTTATTTAAATTACTATTTGCTAATTGATCATGCATGCAGGATGAGTTTTTTCAGTCGTGGAAGCCATGTCCAAGGAAACAGAGGCAAAGGTAATTGGAACCGAGGCCCAAGAAGGCCCAGGTTCTCCATACATTTTCATGCTGATTCAAAATATCTTGGCCAATTGTTTTAGGCGGTATTCTTTAATTGGATTGGGCAGGGAATAGTCCAACCTAGGATTGAAAGGTCTCCTTTCCAAGCCCCACAAGCCCCCAGTATCCATGTACCTCCTCATGTCTCCTTACAACCTGAGGTCCCTGAAAATGATGGATGATAGGAGATTGTCCACCCGACAATCTCCCAACATTGTGGCTGGCCCAACTTGACCTTGCCTGCTCCTCCACCTTTGAACCCCATTGTCCAATATGCCCCTAACCACTCACCAGTGCAATCCTCCCATGCTAGCAAGAGATTGAAGACTGAATCCTACCATGAATTTGATAAAGGAAAATCCACTGCTGCCCCTTCCTCACCATCCATTTACTTTGATAAATCCGTGTCTTCCCAGATGCATTTGAGGGACGATTGTTCCCACATGATTAGCGAGATAAAGCCCAAAGGCTCTGTCTAGCCTAAGGCAAATTCAGGGAAATCAAGAGATGACAACAACAACCAAGGAAGGGTTGCATCATAGAATGGGAAATATGACTTTTGAGTTTATGTTATCTATTGTATTATCTCAGTTGATTTCATGGATTTTGGGACAACATGTTTTATTTTGGATATATGAGTATTATTTTGAAATAATTTCAATTTTTGTGAGTTAAAATTGTCAAAAGTAAATATGTTGATGGGAGACACAAGGAGGTGTGTTTTTTAACTAATGATTATGTTATCATTGTTATCATTGTTATAAACTAAAGGGAGTCATAAGGGGTCCCGCCTACTAGTTATTATTTATTTATGACCCTTATTGTGATTATTACTTTTCTCCCTAACTAAAGTTAGTTGAATCATTAATTATCTTAACTAATGAGTTGGTTCAACTACCTCAACCAATTCTAATTTTTTAAAAGCAAAAGGAAAGGGAGGAACAAGTGGAGGATAGAAGCAGAAGCATCCTAAGGTTTTCTCTTTGAGTTTATGTTGAGATAGTTCAGTTTTCATTCATTCATATATTCATCACAACCTAATTCTCTTTTTTGATAGAAGGGTATTATTGTAGAAAAAAATATTAAAAGGCTGAATCAAATAATTCAGACACTTATTTTTCAGAGGTGTTGATCTATCTTTGATAGTCTGTGTAGACTTGTCTGTTTGTGAATTAATTTTCATGACTGATAAAGGCTATTGTGCAGAGTCGAGTGGGAAACAATATGTGGCACGCTGATCCATCGTTTAGAGTTCATTTTTGGTTTTCTGTCAGATGTCCTTTTGTATGTTCCATCGAGGATGTCTAAGTTTGACTTTGGTCCAAGATTTCTGTATGAGATTTTGTAAAGAAAATGACTCTTTGATGAATTGGAATGAAATAAAGGATTCCTTTATGTCTCAACTTTTTTGATTTTCATTTTGGTGTCCTTACTTCTATTCTTACTTTTATTTCAACAACTGTTATGTTCAGAAAATTACAAAAAAAAGTGAGTTTCCAACAAGCTTTTTTGTTGATAAAAGACTAGCCTAAGCACTTGTAATTAATACTTGTGAATTAGGATATTATTTTGTTGGATATAAACATAGGGTGATATTCCCGTCTACTTTTATTTAGCCAAGTAAAGTATGAAAATGCTTGAGTAAGATCAATTCATATCTTTTCCTCAACATTTATTTGGCGACCGTACTAGGGATATCTTCGATATCTCTCCGACTAATTTTATACTCGATTTTCATCGATACATCTTTCTTTTCTGATTTTGATTCTTTGACTATTTTTCTATTAATGACTGTTCCTGTTGCAAGGCGGCCCAATCTTGAGGCCGGTCTCCAAGACTAGACCAACATTGCTTTGAACCCGTTTCATACTATTTTAGACACTGCTAGGACCCGTACTGAGCTTAACCATTCTTGGGCAGCAATTGAACAAGATATTAGTGTTCAAGAACAATAGGAAGGTAGACGTAGGCAGCCCAAAAATGAACAGTAACCTTTTGTTCTTTAGTTTTGGCCTTTCTTTCATGTCGTTAGATTCTCGTGCTTCTAGAAGAAGAAGAGGCTTGTCACCTGAAATCAGTCCTATTGCCGAAATAGGAAGAAGGAACGTAGTATTATTTGTCCAAAAAGGTGCTCTAAGGAGGACTTTATCTGATTCATTCAACTTGTCTTTCTTTCCCTCGTCTCTCATCCACAAGATGACATCTATTGGTGGTTTTGGTGGCACTGGAAGTGCTTCATCTTCCTAATCTTCATCGTCATCAGTGATTGATAGCTTGTACAACCACCATATCCCTGTTCAATCTACCACAAACCCCACCATAGTCATTAAAAAGTATGGGCTTTTTCAGTTCGAAGAAGATTCCACAACCACACCATGGCATGTGTCCTCTCCTCTTAACTTCGCACCTGCTACTCGCCCACTTCTGAAGTTTAAATAGAATTTGGCTAAGTTTTCAGGAAATAACACTGTCGGTACTAATGAAAACCTAGTGGCATTTTCTAATGCTTGTCATAACATAGGGTCTAACGACAATGACACTTGCATACACTTGTTTGTCAATTCCTTGGAAGGAAAGGTTGCATCCGATTTCTTTGACCTTCCTCCTAAGATCTTGTCTACTTGGGAGGAGTTGATCTATTGGTTCCGATCCACTTATGGGAAATCCAAAAGCCCTACCAAAAAGTTAAGAGAATACAATAGCGTCACTTACAAAGATGGTGAGACCATAAGGTCTTTCAACTTGCATTTCACAAAGTTGTATAATCAAATCCCCGAACTTATCCGCCCTTAGAACCAATCTTCTTTCATGCATCACTACAATGAATTGCCCTCTCCCTACCGTCACAAGCTTGAGGAAAAGGCCATTGATAATCTTGGTTCTTCCCTGCACACTTTCTCAGAGTATGAGGAACAACTTGAACGAACTGGTCTACCTCAGGGAGAATCAGTTGGACATAAACATATGTCCACTCTCTTACAACTAGTACAAGATATGAACAATCGTATTATATCTTTTGAGCAGAAGGGAACTGTCTCCCCTCTCACCCCTGGAGCCTCATCCTCTTCCACACCCCCTTCTATAAATCCGGTTGAAAACAATTTTCAGCCTAAGGCTATCTTACCTCGGAGTTGGTGTAACTTTTGTGAGGAACACTACGAAGAGACCACATGTGAAGTAAAGAAGAGTGACAAAGATGCGATATTTGGTAAAAGACCAGAAGCTACTATCGTCGTCCTAGATTTTTTCGAGCCAGAAGATGTCATGGTCATCAATACTAGGAACAAAGCCTATACCCCCAAAGGAAAATTTGACCCCCCTCGCAGTTCTTCTAGCCCGAGTTCATCTTCAACTGCTATTGCGCCCCAGGTTCCTAAAATTCCCGAGAGTCAAAGAATCACTCCTCCTCCCCCCTCTTCCAAATACAATATCTTGAATCAATTGGCCAACATCAAAGAAGATGCAACCCTCTTAGACATGGTTGTCGTCCATGAACAACAGATGCATCTGAAACAATTCATGGAAGGAAAATCTTCTATTGTAGCCAATATTTCCGAAGAGGTAGAAGAAGATGATTCTTCTGTAAATAAAGTAGGTGTACATAACTTTAGATACCCTGTAAAAAAACCTCCTTTTTATATTTCTGTAAATATCATGGATAAGATTTTGCATTGTTGCCTCCTTGATGGTGGTTCAGGCCCAAGTGTCATGTCAAAGATTATTATGGAAGAGCTAGGCTTGTCTTGTACAAACGAAAATGCCAGAAGTATGCTGTCCTATAATAGTCTACAACAAACAACCATAGGCGATATTAAAGACGTAACCTTGGTTTTATGCGCTCACGCTGAGATAAGGACAACCCTCAACATTCAGGTGATTGATATGCCTGTGAGAAATTATTCAATTATCTTAGGGAGAGATTGGCAAGCCCTAATAGGTGGATACCTCTCACTCAACGAGACACATTTATCCATTCCTCGGAATGGCAAGAATATCATAGTCCTTAGAGAGGGAATAATTTCACCCTACATAGAGATTGTTCCGCAATCTAGCGTAAACTATATCGAAGAAGACCTAGAAGTGTATTCCATATTCGTTGAGGAAGATAACATTTCTTTGGAAAAAATCGATTTAGATGATGAAAGATGGCATATGCACTTTGATGGTTCATGCTCTAGTGAAGGTAATGGGGCTAGCATTATCTTGCTTTCTCCTACAGGGAAAATTCATAACTTGTCATACAGGTTGGAGTTTGCTTGTTCAAACAATGTTGTTGAATTCAAAACTTTGTTGTTAGGCATTGAGAAATCCCTTAATCTTGGTTGTGGTCGCCTTTCAGTTTTTAGAAATTCTGAGCTTGTTGTGAACCTAATACGTAAGAATTTCTCTCCTAGTGACAAGCAAATGGAACAATATTCCCAAACTGTTTGGACTCTTGTCTTGAACCTTCTATCTTTCAACATCACTCATGTTAAGAAGGAGTTGAATTCAATATCTGATCGGTTATTGTCTTTGCAGCCTCACCTACTCAACAACTCTTGCTTTGCTGGCCTGATTGTGGTCTTTAATCTCTAGATCGTTCATATATTCTTGACCATGTAAGATCTTGGAAGGCCCTCTCTGGCGATGAGAGAATTTGTGCTATCACACAAGATGAACCTCTAAATCCCGAGGAAATTATATCCACAGAAAATAATAGGATTCCTTATGGCTTGAATCCTCCCGAGAGTTCATTTTCATTGAGTGTTGGAGGCGACAAATAAAAACATAAGTAAGAGGAGTTACAACACAAGGTGGTTAAAACCATCTCCATGAACATTAGGATGCCTGGATCTTCAACGAATGTTAAAATAAAAGTCCAGGGTTCTGATAAAGAAGAAATGAGGTCTGCCAAGTTACTCGGTTGATTTCAAAATGGTTTTGCTTGGTTTAAGGTGGATCTTTGTGGTTTTGATCCAGGTCTTGTTCAACATACTATGAAACAGGCTAGGTAAAAACAAGGACTTGTTAATTCTGCACTGAAAGCAACCTTTCAAGAGGAGTTAAGAGATTTCTTAAGGCCTGAATTTTTTTTTAGTCCACTCTGGATGAGATTCCAATTGGGAACTTTCTTCGAAGACCACTGATAATATTAGAACCTGCGTTAGTCTTCGAACTTTCAGACAAGAAATTATGATAAACCCTTTCCCTCCTCTCAGTATGGGAATATTTCTGCAACAAGTTATAGAGTCACAGTGGGAGCCCTTACTTGACAGTTTGTTTGGTTACAGTAAAATCAAAGTAGGAAGGGGAAATTGCCACAAAACCACTTTTATTAGTTGCGACTTACAACTGCCTACCTTCTGGTTTATTTGATGCAAGTACCACCCTCAAAAGGGAAATACACACGGGTTTTAATGAATTGGTCAATTTCCATGCTTATATTGATGATTTAATTGTATGCATTAAGGGGCTGATAATTACACCACAATTTCAGGTGTTGGGTCGTTTCCAAATTACTTTTTTCTTGAGCACTAACTCAGAAATTTTAAAAGAATTACAGAGACAATGGTTTTCCTACAACACTAACAATCCTCACTTGGAGTATTGCGAAGGACCAACGTGAAAAGGTTCTAATGCCGACTGGATTTATATATAATAATATCCTAGTTGTGCTTTCTTTTTGTGCTTCTTTTATCTTCTTTTCAGTACTTTGATTTCTTCTTTCTAGATTAAGGTTTTTGTTGCCTTTTCAATTCTATCTTTTATTGCCGTTGTTTTAGTATCTGCACCTTTACTTATGTCATGTTTTACTTCTGATTATTTTGATTATTTTGGTCAAATAGCATGTTGGATCAGTTCTTCCATAGTAACACTCCTGCAAAGTATTATTAGCCAATAAAAATCAAGCTTACACAACTGTTATGATTTCTCCTTGGAAACGCCCTTGAAATTGTTACATTTTTCCACTGCTGTCTTACAAGGAATTGGTTATTTTCCACTCCTTCTTTCCATTTCTTCATACATTGAGATCTTAAGAGAAAGTCTATAAGTCTTCCTCCTTAAGGGTTAAATGATTATGCATACAGTGGTAAAAACCCTCATACTTAACACTTTCCATGAATTATTCCCAATTCCCCTGTCATCTTTCCATTAAATACACGCATTTCCCCCTGTTGCATAATCATTCAAGTGGCGTCTTCTTGAGATTACTGTTTTTGGCCTGTGAAACCATGAGTTCTGAGTTCTAAATCAGTTACATTTTTTTTTTCCTGTGGAGTCGCCAGTTTGTTGACAATTAAAAAATGTCAATGCAATTTCTCCCGCAAAGTGTTGCTAAAGCCTATTATTATATAAGAGTAAGTAAAACTAGTAGGTGGGACCCGCTTGAACTATTGAAGATCAGATCTGTTCATTTTCGATGTTATGATGATGTGCTACAAAGGTTTACATGGTTGATGAGATATTGTTGTCGTTGGTATGAGTTGAGCTTTGAGATGTTGTTCCTTCAGGTTACTACAACTTGCTATTCATTAATAGTATTTATTCTTCTTGCACCAGCACAACAAACATGTTAGTGAAAATTGTGTGAAAGGTATTTTTGAGAAAGACAAAATAATATAACAAATGCAAAAGGGACCTAGTTCTACAATACTACATGCATGAAAACACTCGTTGATTGTTGCTAACAAGAAAATGGCTATGGAATTGTGTTTGAATTACATAACTTTGAAGAGTTGGTGGCGCAAGGCGATAATGCAAATGGTCATACAATGGTTAGTTAAATTATGTCGCTGATCCATATACGGTACATTTGGATAGTTTGAATGTTGGTGGCACTTTGATCGGTTAATAGTGATAATGGTCATGCGTTTTAAATTGAGTTTTATTGGAAATGGACATAATAGGGGTGGCACATTTTGGCAAGGTAATGGGCACTAAATATTATGCGATTTAGCTTTGTGACATGGTGATAGTTTCGATACATGATTTGATTAAATATTTAATGAAAAGTGGTTAGCATGTACTAAGGAGTTAATGCATTTTTGGGTGGAGGCGACATGCATATAATGCACGTCACTTTTACTCTTCTTGTTGGCTGCCACCCTGACCAGATATTGTTCGATCTTGCTACTTTGGTTATGCTCCGAAATTATAGTAGGGTGGAACCGTTCAACCACCTCTCGTTTTAAGGATTTCGATGAACATGTATTTACTTTTTTTGGCCATTCTTGACTTCGCTCTGGTTATGAAATTATTATTGGCTCAGGTTTATGGGTTTTTGTTTTTCCTAAGCATGCAATTGTGTGATATTTTGGTTTTTGAATGAAAAATGGATGGTTCCTCCTGCAATTTTTTTGAGTTCGTTGGGGTTATTGGTCTTCCTGGGTGATAGCTCTCTGTTATCACTGTTGTCTGGTTGGAGGGTTCTGGTTTAGCTTGGGTGGATAGCTACCTTCATGCACTCTCACTGGTATAGTCTCTCGCTTTCATGGTTTAGTGTTCAGAGGTCTCCACGTGAGTATGTTGGTTCACTTAGACATTGGTTGATTGCACCACCAGGGGTCACAAAATGAGGTTCCTGTTCTTCCTTGATCCTGTCTTCACCTCTGTGCTGTGATTGTTGATCGAAGAGGACGAGGGTTATATCCTGCGCACGTTTAAAAAAAAACTTTTCTAGGCCAGACTAGAGCCGTACCCCTTCGGCTATGGCCCCTGTCACGAATGTGTTACCTACCACGAATGAGTCCTGGCCCTCTCTTTGTGCATCATTGGTCTCAAAGGTTCCACCATTACGAGGAGTTCGCTCCGTTCCCCGGGGTTGGCTATAGAATAGAACCTTAATCCTCGAGTCTGGAGTGTTGTAGAATAGTCTGTCTTGCCTGTCAAGTTGCTATAGGTTATTGTGGTTTGAATTTATGGTTAGTTACCTTGAATACGGGCTCACCCAGTTGGTCTATGACAATCATGTTAGTTTGGCATTTGGTTACTGCTTCTGTGATAATAACGATAAACCCTTCGTGGCCAATTGCACTTTCACAGAACACAGTCACTCTCCTCATATTAATACTCAGTATTATTATTGGAAGGGCCTCTGCCCCAATTTGATTGGATGCGTTGGTATTCAGTCACTAGTAATTTCCCTTATGGTGTTTTCAATGATGGTTGGAAGTGGTTACGAATGCTTGGTGTTGTCCACACATGTCGCATTTTGTATATGGTATTTTGAGAAATGAATTATTGGGCGGGGTAACCATGGTATTCTTTGGGGACAAACGATTATTGGGCTGGATATATCCACTGCATCCTTTTGTTTGTTGTTTGAATAAGCCGAGTATGCACAAATCGGTCAATGACGAGTGACTAAATCAATAGCTCAATATGATATACTAAGTTATATCGTGATTGTATGTTTGTTGTGTGATAAATGGAAAGGTTGCACTGTGGAATTTTGTTAGTAGCGCATTGTGTGTAGTATGAATGACTTGTTTTCATACTCGGTGATACCCACTAAGTTTTAAGCATGTTATTTATTGCAATTGGATACTGTTGAGGACAATCGTGTTGGATAGGTGGCTCAGATTTTAAGTCACATTGAACTGTTTGTCTTTACAAGGGCATAACTACATTGCCTGGGAAAATTACCCCTGCATAGCTTGTGTCTAAACGATGGTTGTTGGTCATATAATAAATTGTCATTTTCGGACGTGGAAATTTGGTCTTGAATATTTTACTGCATATATATATGTGAACGCGTATCATTGAAATTTTGATGGGCTCTATGGCAGTAATGCGACTTCATTGTTATTTTTAAAACATGACTGTTGAGCATAGTCGTGGGTTGAAGAAATGCTTGGATAGTGGTTGTTTTGATAATTAAAGTTTGGAAATGGGTACTGTTCATAAATTGTTATAAAATATAGTGTGTGGATGAAGGGAACATAGCCCCTTAAAAATTGTATGGAAAAATTACTGTTTTGTAGTAGCACTATATTGGATATTTGATTAATGAACAATAAACTAGTTAAATGCACATGAATTATTATTTGGTCATACATCCTTTCTTACTGTAGAATGTTTATGGATCGCTTGATTAATCTCTGAACAATAAATGTTATATTCCTTTTCCATTATCTCACTTTTCGCTAATTACAAACCCTTCACATATCCCATATTCATTTTTTTTCACTCCCTGTTCTGATATTGATTACAACCAAGAGAATTTCTGTGTTAAGTGGATGAAAGTGGCAATGTCTTGGGTGGATTGCAGTGAGGTTCTATTGATGGTTTAACAATTGATTGTTGTTTTCATTGAGCAGTGGCCATGTCTTCTTCCCTTTCATTGTATCATATTTTCTCTCATTACAAACCCCTTACATATCCTAGGACCCTGTTTCACCCCCCCTACTCGTTGATTAACAGTAAAACAATTTGTATGGATTGGATTGCATGAGTCTGATACATTCTGAGCCAAATCTATTTCATATTTTTAAGAGTTGTCATGCATGGTTATTTAAAAGACTATTTTCTAATTGATCACATGTCACACACCCACTTACCAATTTTTCACACACTCACTACGACAACCTAGATTTTTCTTCTTTTTCTTTGAGAGACAGAATCCCTAAATTTCTATGGGGCCTAGCGCAGACCATCCCTTTCCTTATCCTCCTCCAAGCGACCACAACCTGGCCTTAGTGCAAGCGCCTTTCACAACTCGTGAGTTGGGAGTCAAGACTCTCGACTCCCCTTTCTCCAAACACCGATACCCGAGATACGATACGAGTATGGATCTCTCCTCACTAGCGCTTGCTACATGTAGCCGTAGGCTAGCCAAACACTAGCACCACTCGCAACTTCGCTAGTTGAGGTGTTGAGCCCTCATGCTCCTCCTTTGCGAATCCCCGAGACGTGAGAGGTCAATGTTACGTGGACTCTGCCAAAGCGACGTGCACACGCCACTTGTCTCCTCCGCTGTAATATGCTCACGAGCTGTGTCGCCGCCGCCCGTCGCACGAGACATCGGCTCTCGACGTTTCGTGGACTTAGAAATCAAGGTGAAACTTCTTCATCCTGCGAAACCCCGAGCCATGATAAGTCAACAATGGGTTGAATCTTTCCTAGGTGACAAGTGTCCACCACCGGTCACCCGCTTCCACCTTCCTCTGGGCGCTTGTTGTTATGCCACCTGTCAACCATGCGGTCCCCTCTTACGGATGGGCCACATGTTCGTATGAGTCCTCAGTGCTCGACACTTCTCGACTTCTGTAGTTGAAAATAGATTCTTTCAACCTTTGAACCCCCGATATGCGATACCACGTGGAGGTTCTGATCCAACGGTTCTCCCGTGGCTTGGATTCAACGGCCACGATCACATCGCGATCTCGCAAATCGTGAGTTTGTGCAGTCCTACGCTTGACCACCCCAAGTCATGAGTCAATGAAATGCTACTCTCCTGCTTGTGCAAAGGCTAAGATCGACGGTCAATAGGGCTCCGTCAGATCCTTGGATCTACGGTCCTGGATCCCATCATTACTTGCGAAGGATGAAAGAGTCGAGGTGTTAACACTTGTGCTCCTTCTCTAGATCCATCGGTCTTGACATATATGGGGTATTTCCGAAAGGATTTCGACCGTTGGTCTACCAAATGATAGGGTATTCTCTCTCTTTCTATAATTGGACTCGCTATCCCTTTTGAGCTTGAATCACGAAATTCAACTTCTCGGGGCTTCAAACTCCCACAACTTCGAGACCTTAGAGAGCTACCCTTTCTTGCATAAGGCTTCCAGACCCGGATCGCATGAACCTTCAGACGGTTCTTGGGAAATCGTCCCTGATCTTAGTCGAGTGTTTGGGTAAAGGTTCGGTACGGTTCCAAGGTTTATGAGACAATTCCCGGGGAAGAGTACTCTTGAGGGGCCTTCCCAGAATATTACGAGAATCAAGCAAACAAGACGATTCTCGGTGGAGTGAACTCATGACCCAGACTTAACCATTTGTACAAAAACCAATGATGAAATGTAATCATACACATGCATCGATTATTTCCAGTTTAAAACACCAGGCAATCGTTCCACACATAAATTATTATGGGCATATAAACATAAGCATGTATTCATGATATTCAATTCGAAATACAAGGCATAAAACACTTATCAGATCCACCGGCATGATGCAACTGCTGAGAGGGGTACTTGTTTCCACCCAACCGTAGGCTTAGTGACTCCAAACGGATTTACCACTAGCCACCCCCAAGCTAGACCATGATGATTTGAGGTTCAACCTCCTACTTCCAGCTCAACGAAAGTCAAGGACGAAGGTTACTCTCCTTCTCCTAATACAGGAAAATAATCCAGGACAAAGGTTACTCTCCTTCTCCTGATATTCAGAACTCCCTGCGTTTCCAGGGTTTCTCCAGTTCTCTTCCACGATCCTCGTCGCGCGTGCTGCTCTCCCCCTTATCTGCCCCCCCCTACCACACAATTCTTTCAACCTCTTTCTCTGCAAGATTGCGTGTGGCACAATTTTCATCGTCCGTGGTCAGGTCTGAGAGAAGTTACGGATGGGCGGTTCACCCCCATCCCCTCATTAACTCTTGAGGAGCCTCCCCACCTACCAATCTGACGGGAAATCCATTCCAGGGTTAGAGAGCTGCTTTGGTTTTTGAGCAAGTAAAAACCAGTACGGTGTTGGCTCGGTGGAAGTTAACGCAACCATTCCAGTTCCCTTCCACCACCTCTCATTAGCCATCATGGTCTATTTTAGCACATCCCCCTCCCAACAGTCATGCAACACATATTCATAACATAATTTACATTCATCGACCTTTTATGTAAAGGTCCGTCAAATCAAACATTCAAATCTTTGAGTTTGCCATAGTTCTTGGCCAATATAGTTATTTTTACAGATTGGGGGAAACGGGGTATTACAATTCCCTCACCCTTACAAGAACATCATCCTCGATGTTCTATATATCAATATGACGTGTATGTACATAAGTAAACAAAATCGAATATGCCTGTTTCATGGCATCTTCCATTTCCCACGTAGCCTCATTTGGGCCAAAATGTTTCCACTGCACCTTGACCTGTGCAATGGTTCGGTTCCTGACTGGGGTTTCCTTTCTGTCCAGTATGCATTGAGGTTCTAGCAGGAATTCTCCCTCTGGTTCCACCTGGATCACATACCAGTCAATCATATGATTAGAATCATGTACATATTTCTTCAATAATGAAACATGGAAAACATTATGTGCTTTTACTGTGGGAGGAAGTGCTAGCCTATAGGCTATAGGTCCCACTCTATATAGAACTTCAAAGGGTCCACAATACCGAGGTGCCAACTTGGCACAAGCTCCCATCCTCAAGGAACTCTTCCTAGGCCTAACTCTAAGATATACGTGGTCCCCCGTCTTGAATTCTCTTGGAGTTCTATTTCGGTTGGCGTAACTTTTCTGTCTGTTTTGAGCGACCTTTAGATTTTGTTTTATTTGAGTCACTTGTTGTTCCATTTATTTCAACATGTCGGGTCCAATAGTAACTCTGTTCATGGGATTACTCCAACTGATTGGAGTGTTGCACGGTCTACCATAGAGGACCTCGAAAGGGCTCATCTTCAGGGATTCTTGGCAGCCATTGTTGTAGGCGAATTCCACTAGTGGCATGAAATCTTCCCACTTTTTGGGTTGATGCATTACATGCATCCTTAGCATGTCTTCTAATATTTGGTTCACTCTTTCCGTCTGTCCATCAGTTTGAGGATGGTAGGCTATGCTAAACAATAATTTGGTCTCTAGACCAACCATCAAGGATTTCCAAAAGTTGGAAGTAAATTTTGTGTCTCTGTCAGACATGATCTCTTTAGGCATACCATGTAGTCTGAATATCTCCTTCATGAATATGTTTGCAACGTCTATTGCCTTGCAAGTCGACTTGACAGGGATAAAATGAGCGGAATTTATCAGTTTATCCAATACTACCATGATGGCATCATTCTGTTTAGTCGATGTTGGTAATCCGGTGATGAAATCCATGGAGATGGTTTCCCATTTCCATTCCAGGATTGGTAGAGGTTGTAATAATCCTGCCGGGTGTTGGTAATCTGCTTTAACCTATTGGCATTCTATGCATTTGGCTAAGTACTCAACTATGTCTTTCTTCAATCCAGGCCAATAGAATTGTTTCCTGGTGGTTGTGATCATCTTCTGGTATCCTGGATGACCAGTATATGGTGTTTTATGTAGTTCATCCATTATGAACCTCTTCAAGTCATCACAATCTGGAATATACAATCTGTTTTTGTAAGTTAGCATACCTCCATCTATCATCTGGTAGCCTTCATACTTTATCCCTATGGGTTCTTACTCCAGGTATGAGGTCACGGTCTGGAAGAATGTGTCTGTTTTTTGTGCATTCCTGAATCCTTCCTTGACATTCATCTCGCAGGTGCTCATTGCTGCTAGATGAATTGTTTTCATACTTCTGCTAAGGGCATCGACCACCTTATTTTCCTTTCCCTTGATATGTTTGATTTCGAAATCAAATTCACTAAGAAGGGCCATCCACCTAGCTTGTCTGGCATTGAGCTTTGGTTGGTCAAACAGATATCAAAATCCACAATGGTCTGTCTTAAGTACAAATTTTCTTCCCAGGAGGTAATGCCTCCACATTTTTAAGGCGTGCACTATGGCGGCCAGTTCTAGATCATGGGTCACATAGTTGACTTCGTGCTCATTCAATTTTTGGGATTCATAGCAGACTACTCTTCCTCCTTTTATAAGGATTCCTCCGAGCCCTTCCTTGCAGGCATCTGTGCACACGAGGAAGTCATTTCCAGGATCAACGATCTTCAGCACGGGTGCATGGGTCAGTAGATGTTTTAGGGATTGAAATTTTTCTTCACATTCTTGTGTCCACGTGAATTTATCTCCCTTCTTTTGGAGGGAAGTGATTGGACAACCAATCTTGGAGAATCCTTTTATAAATCTCCTATAGTATCCTGCTAAGCCTATAAAGGATCTGATATCTGAAACGTCCTTTGGGGTAGGCCATTCCATGATAGACCTGATCTTGTCAGGGTCTACTACTACTCCTT
>ML779160.1:263483-308873 GCA_009831015.1 Picea engelmannii
ATATATATATATATATATATATATATATATATATATATATATATATATATATATATATATATTTTAATATATTAAAAAATATATATTGGTTGGAGTTTTTAGATTTTACCTAACTTCAATTAATAGATCACAAAAACAATGTAGTGGTTATAGGAGATAGTAATATATTATAAAATATATTAATATATTTTGTAATATTAATATTTTTTAGTATTAATATTTTTTAATAATTTAATATTAATGTATTAAACCAACATAGATCCATCTTATCTCTTGATCTATCAAGTCTTGAGAGGGATCAAATATCTTGAGGTGAAAGCCTTTTTTAGAGTGCAAAACTTGAGGAAAGGTTAAAAGTTTGCACCTTGATAGTTTTGATCCCTGGTTAAGATGGATCTATGCTCGTATATATAGATAAATAGATATAAATTGTGATGATAAGATAAAAAATAAGAATCATTTTTTTATGGGATATGATTTCCATTGAGAGTGTCTTTACTTTCCTGCAAGTTTTTTAATTTTAGGGAAAATGATAGTCACCAAATATTGTTAAAATAGTCAAATATGTAGTAAGAAAAGATAATTTTATTACACTTTTTATTATTATTTTTGGCAATATTATTGGAATCCAGGGATATATTATTGGTGAAATCATAGTATTTTTGTTGTTTAAAACCTATTTTTAAATGCATAAATGAATTCATCGCCCTTAAAAATTAGTTTTTTACTAATAATGATTTATGATCCAATTTAAAATGATAAGGAAATATGACCAGAAATAAGAACTTGGAAATAAACCACACACAAGTGAGACTATGCTCACGAATCTTGCATTAAGGAGATAAATCAATTACATTTTTAGTTTATGAGTATATTAGATCTTACTCCTATCTAAGTGGATCTCAAACCACCTACAACCTCAATCTATGTACCAATAAAAAAAAATCTAAACAATATTCTATTTTAATAGATTCGAGATGTTTCTACAGTATTCTAACATCCCCCTTTAATGGAGAAACAAATTTTCTACGACACCTGACTTTCCTCTAAAAATTTCAAACTTGAGTTTACCAAGAGGTTTGGTAAATATATCAGCCACATTATCATTGGTATTACAAAATATCAAATCAATTTCGTTTGATTCAATCTTCTCTCTCACAAAGTGATGTTGTAGCTCGATGTGTTTTGATATTGCATGATATATTGGATTGTGTGACAATTTGATAGAACTTTGATTGTCACAGTTGATGCATGTTGGACCATTTTTCTCCTCTTTGATATCTACAAGAATTCTCCGCAACCAAACAACTTCACAGGTGGCACTGGTCAAGGCTTTATACTCAGATTTTGTTGACGAAAAAGAAATAGTAGGCTGCTTCTTGCTACTCCACAATACAACCATTGATCCTATATGAAATGCTTGGCTTGAGGTAGATCTTCTATCATCAGGATTTCCTACCCAATCTGAATCAGAAAAACCTGTTAGATCAACATCAAATTCATCAGTATACAAAATACCAAAATTTATTGTTCCTTTCAAGTATCAGAGTACTTTCTTTGCAACTTTCCAATGACTCTCTGAAGGCTTAGCCATGAACTCACTAAGGATGCTAACTGAGTATGCAATGTCTGGCCTTGTAGTGGTGAGGTAGTTCAGACTTCCCACCAACTGATGATATAAAGTGCCATTTGCCTCTTTAGATCCATCTTCACTGTACACCTTTGCATTTTGTTCTAAGGGAGTTGACATAACTTTACATTCACTCATGTTGAACCTTTTAAGAATTTATTTTGTGTATTTACTTTGAGTGATCAATGTTTTACCAAACTCTCTCCAAACCTCAATTCCTAGATAGTAATGCAATTCACTAAGATATTTCATTTCAAATTCTTGAGACAACTGAATTTTAATCTCTTCAATTAACTTGCATGCACTGCCTGTAATAATGAGATCATCCACATATAAAGATATTAAAGAAACATTTCCTTCTTCATATTTCTTAACATACAGGTTAGGATCATTTTTGCTTTTCACAAACCCATTCTGATAAAAGAAGGTATATATCTTTACATACCATGATCTCGATGTCTGTTTCAAACCATATAATTATTTCCTTAACCTGCAAACTAGATACTCCTGTCCCTACTTGACAAACCCTTCAGGTTGAACCAAATAAACCTCTTCTTTTAAATCACCATTCAGAAAAGAAGACTTGACATCTAAATGATGTATTTTCCAATTATGTTTTGTAGCTAAGGCAATCAATACTCTAATTGTATTCAATTTAGCTACTGGTGCAAAAGTATCTTCATAATCAATTCCCTCCTTTTGTGAATATCCTAGAAATAATGAATAATGCAGAATATTGTTAGTTTGTTAGTGTTTTAATGTTTACATTCACTTTGAAATCAAACACGTTTCAAATTTTAGAATCTATTAAAATAGAATATTGTTTAGAGTTTGTTTTATTGGTACACAGATTGAGGTTGTAGGTGGTTTGAGATGCACTTAGATAGGAGTAAGATCTAATCTACTCATAAACTATAAATGTAATTGATTTCTCTCTTTAATGCAAGCTTCATGATCATAGTATCACTTGTGTGTGGTTTATTTCTAAGTTCTTATTTGGTATCAAAGTTGAGGTTAACTACGTGTGAGGAACCACATCTGATTTTTGGACATAGGAATTCACTAACAAACTCTAAACTTTGAAACGTATTTGATTTAAAAGTGAATGTAAACATTAAAACACAATGAATTGAAATATATCAGATCTTTTGACTGATGGGATGAGCAATGTACTCCAATTGTGACTAGATGAGTACAGAAGGAAGGTCCCACCATGTCAAAATTTTCATCCTAATGGCGAAAGTTAGTAAGCATGGGTATAGGGCAGCCAATATCCAGCTTGCTAAGTAGAATTGATTGCTGCCGCATTATAGGTCGTCAGATCTGAAATAAATTCAGGTTCGATGGTCTATAATCCACTTGCCCAGGGTTGAATCCATTTATGCATTCAAAAATGCAATTTGGGCAATATAAAATTGCAATTTCACCAAGATGATGATTGCTTGATAAAGTCCAAAAAATAGACTGTTTAGACTTGTATCAAACACATATATGCCAATATAATAAACATATATTGTTAAGATGAACACATACTCTCAAAGGAATTATATAATGAGAGATATTATCAAACTCAATTCTAATTTTCTAAGAAGATACATGTGATTGTAACCCTGGATTTATCATGGGCCGAGAGGGATCTAATCCTTCTAAGTGCAAACTTTTCCTATTTTTTGAATGTAGAACAAGTTTTCACCTCAATAAATTTGATCCTTCTTAACTCATAAAAAAATGCTAAATTAAGATGAATCATCATTGATTTTATGTTTGATCATTACAAAAAAATAATGAAAAGTACTAAAATTAATAACAAAATTGGTGAAATTTTATATCTCAAAAATGACTTAAATCATTATAGACATAATTTACTAAATGTTTTATTGGAAATTTTGATTTATAAAAAGTTGAGGACAAAATATAATGTAAATGGAGAATAGTATAATTATTAACCAAAATGGTGGGTTTTTACATAATGTTTTAAATAACTTAAAAATATTGGATAAATATAATGAATGAAAAAACAATAATTTTTAAAATGCATGTATATTTTTCTATGAATTGGAAAATAGACATATAATTAGTTATTTATCATTAATAGAATTAAATTTTGTTTAATAAAATGTTTATTTTTTTATTTTTTATTTTTAAGATTATGCCCGTGTGAAAGACATTTTAAAAAATCATAGTATATAAATAAAAATTGTCAATTTAATACAATTACAATCATTAAAAAAATTAAACCAAACAACATGCCCACACAAATAAAAGAGTTCAAAATAAAAAAAAATTAAGAAATTTTAAATGGATTTAAGCCCACATTGGAAACCAAGTCAGTACAGTCTTTCTTTGGGGTGCCCCCCATTAGGTTTTGGGTCTATTATAATGAGTTCCCACTAATTATTCATTGATTCGACCTTGGGAGGATTTTTTTCCTCAAAAATTACTAAGAGTAGCCAACAATATTTGTAATTCTAGTGTGGTGGTTTGTTGTAGGGCCAATTGTATTGTCTTTCTCTCCATTCTCTTCCTAACTAACACAATAGAGAGCCTTGCATTTAGGGTATTTAGATTGGTGAGATCAAGGCAATGGGAGAAGGGAGTTAGCAAGAGGTTCTCTACCCATGTGAAAACCCCCCAAACACAAAAGAAAAATCACATACATGTGCCTCATTCATTTCAACCTTTTGGACCTAGACAATAATATATAAATGAAGGTTTACATAGAGCACAAAGTTGTCATATGAGGTAAATAATTTGCTTCACCTAGATTTTTAAAATAAGGTTTCATTAATTTTCTTCCAAATATAAAAGAGGACTTATATTCTAATAAGTTACTACATTGTATTGAACTCAAAAACTAAAGGGAGTATGCCCATTTATAGGATAACTTTCTAGGAAATATGATTAGGAAGGAATTTATTACAAAACTTAGATACCCAATCCCAATGAAACTTAGAAAAATCATAATTTACCAAAACAAATGTTTAAATCTTCAATATTTCTATAGATGGAGCATTTCAATTGTGACAACCCCAATTAGATAAGTCTTTGTTGATTTGTTAATCCCCCAAGATTAGGGACCAATCGAAAAATGAATTATTTGGATCCAACAATGGCTTTCACGAACTTTGAATCCAAACAAATATTACCTTATTCTTAGACATTATCCTCCACAACTTGTTCAATTTAGCATGAAGAACTAGTTTTTTACACAAACATTTGTACTTATCAATAGGCTTGTACTTTTTAAAGGCCTTTAATATTCAAAATTGGATTGAATGGAGACAGAGTGAGGTATAATCAACTTAAGAATATCGATTAGGCCAAATCATTTTACTAAAGAAAAACCAATAAAGAGAAGACTAACAACGAAGAAGGTCCACTAGTTATTTTGACTATATCAGAGACAACTAGTGCACATATGTTGAAGATAAGATGATATATTAGGTATATTATATGAATGATGTTGATTGAAGGATTAACATGAGGCCTTATCAACAATATGAGATTCAATTTGGACATGTGCTAGTGAAAAGAAATGTCTGTGTGGAGTTAATGGAATGAGGGCTCGTAAATTGGATAGTTGGTGTTAGTTACTAAAGGAAGACAAACCATTATGCGCAATTATAAATTAGTGGTACCTGTATATATAGAAATGTTTATGTATATGCACTTGCTTTTGTAAATACTTTATATTGTTTTGGAAAATGCATTTGTTGTGGGACTCGATCATAAATTGGAGCATGCATGTGCATTCATTTTTTTTTCATTTTTTTCAAATTGTATACCATTTGCATGTAACATTTGTATGTTTCATATATGTTACTTATGTATATGTGATTTTGTATATATTTATGCATACAAAAGTGCATCTACGAAAACACTTTTATATAGGCATACACAAAAGTGCATCTACGAAAGAATTTCCATATATGCATATACAAAAGTGCATAAAATGTGTATATGCAGAAACACTTCTATAAATGTGCATATGCGAGCTTTCATAAATATACATATATGAAAGTCATTATGTATATGTACACATACAAATGTACATACATGAAAACCATTTCATACATGGATATTTATGGAAGCTCACATATACATGTATATGGAAGTGTTTATGCATATGTGCATTTACGGAAGCACTTCTACATATGTGCATTTATATAAGTGAATCAATATTTCATATATACACATTTATGGAAGTGCTATATGTGCATTTGCAGAAACCAAATGTGCATATATGGAAGCCTGCTTCCATAAATGTGCATATACAAGAGTGCTTCCATATATGCACATTTACTAGAGCACTTCCATATATGCATATTTATGGAATCTGTAAGTGGACATATATGGAAGCCCATGTATGTACATTTACTGAAGTACGCTTTCATATATGTGCATATATAAAAACACTTCCTTATATGCACACATATGAAATCCAAATGCGCATATATAAAAACACTCTTGCATATGTGATTTTATGATATTAAGGTTCTATATATACACGTATATGCACAATTATGGAAGCACTTTTGTATATGCACATTTATGGAAGTTAACATATATGCACAATTACAATATTTTGTATACGTGCCTATACATAAGTTCTTTTGTATATACACAATTACATAAGTGATAATTTGTATATGCACATATATGGAGGCCTACTTCTATAATTGCATATATATGGAAGAAGGATTCCATAAATGCACATATACAAAAGTTTGTTTCCATAGTTTCACATATACGAAAACACTTCCATACATATGATTTTGTATGTGGCCCCAGGCTTCCATATATGCACATATATGGAAGTGGCATATTCATGTTTATAGAAGTGTGTTATATGCACATTTACGAAAGCCAAATGAAAGAACTTTCAATTCAACCCATTTAAATAAGTATGTTTCCATAAATTCACATATGTGAAAGCACTTCTAAATAGGGTCGCTTTAGTATATGCACATATCATACAAGTTTACATATACATAATCCCAATGCCGCATACAAAAAAATATATATGGAAGCACACATATGTTCATTTAAGGACCCAAGCTTTCATAAATGAGTTGAATTGAGAACACTTTCATATATCTGTATTTGGATTTCGTAAATGTGTATATACATAAATGTTTTTGTAAATGCACATTCGGATTCTGTAAATGCACATATGTGGCTTCTGTATATGTGGATATACTAAAGCACTTCAAAATATAGTCACTTTTATATATGTGCATAGCATACAAATGAATGTATATGGAAGCCCTATGATGCATACAAAAACACATATATGGAATCACTTTCATATATGCACAATTGTGAAAGAAAGATTTCTTATATGCACATTTACATAAGCTCACAAATGCGCATTTATGAAGCTTGCTTCCTGTTGGGTCAACATTTTGTCATCTTTTCACTAGTCAAATCATTCATTTTCACATCATCCTCTTACCATTCACCACCATTTGTAACCATTTTCCTCCATGAATATACCAAAATACCCTTACACATGTTAAAGTAGTTTATTATCATTTATTTCCTTTATTTTTAATAAATTAAGAATAATTATGGTTGGTCTTACTAATGAGGGTTTACACAGAAATTTCCTACAATCAAAGAGAAAATGACTTCCAAAGTTGACATATCTATGCAAATCTAGCTGAAATTCCATAATTGGGGTTTTGTTCCTAGACCTGTTGACATGATTTCATGTTTTTCAATTCATACCCAACTCTAGCATGGCCACCTCCAACTCATGATTTACATTTCAGTCAAAATCAGAAACATCCAACAACAACGATCTTTACATGTAAATTCCATATAGATGAGGACGAATTAGGGAATTTCGCGACATGGTTTTTGTGCAAAATGAGCCCATTTAGGTGAATAGTGATAAGATTCTCCAAAACATGCATGACATGGGTTGTACAAACATTTATTCAAAGCACATCCTCCCAAATTTCATGTTGCAACCATTTCTTGTCAAACGTATGCCAAGTGACCAATAAAAGACGAGATTCGACGCCAGAGGAGGTTGGATTGATTTGATCACTGAGAAAATCAAGGAAAAGCAAGGGAAAATAAGGGATCTCCTATCCTTCATGCTCAATATGAGATCTAATCCCAATATTGTGCACATATTCAAAAACATAATGCGATTATGAGCATATTCATTTTTTCCATGTAAATCTATAAAAACAGAAGTCAAAGAATGCAAATGGAGGTGGGGGATATGGATATTACTCTTGAAGAATCATTTGTGTAACCTGTAATATTTTGAAACTATTGAATACAAAGAGATTTATGATCCATTCATGGTATTAAAGTGCTCTTAGAATTCTGAGTTTTATTAGGCAATATACCCGAGAGGCCCCCCTAGTATGTGTTGCATTTTTATTCAATTATTTCAGTAGAATTAACTCGTGTTTTCCATTCTTTCTTATTTCTGAAATTCATGTAATAAAAAACCAGTTTCTATGATTTCTTTCATACACAGATAATTCCTATAACTTTCCGAAATCGCAGGGAATTATGTACACACATGAATTCCTATAACTGTCTAAAATTGCAGGAAATGTTGTAACTCCTGTAATTACACATAATTTCTGAATTTAACAGTTAGATTTGAACAAAGATTATCTTAGTGAGTAAATTTCATTTGATAAGTGTGATAGGTTAATTTATCATTCCTTGCAAAACATTTATTTCCTATTCTCTTCATTAAGTTTAGAATCAAACAATGACTCATAACTTAGGGTGACTCACGCGACTTTACACTATTTGACTGAAACAAAGTATGAGTACAGATATACACCTAGTGTTTGCATATGAGATGGTAGTTCAATTAATTGAAGGTTAAATAAGTCCCGTTAGTCATGAGAATAAATCTCAGTCCCTTAGTCATATTCTGAACCTTTATGCTTTAAATTTACAATATGTTTACTTTTCCATAGGAATCTTAAGTGACTACCAAGCTAGTTCTGCATACATTGTGCCGACACCTCATAAGTTTACAAACCCTATATTGATAGAAAATGCTTTAGAATTTAGTTAACCAAACTACAACTAAAATACCTAACATTTTAGTGTTGTTTCAGAGGAGGTGTCAAGGAATTGGTTTTGGAAGTCATAAGTTTTCTATTGTTTTTAGTTGTAAGCTTCTTGATTTTTCTTTTTGCAAATTTCAAATCTTTCTTCTTGCAAGTTTTTTGATTTTCTTAGGTCCTTAGACATTTTCTTGCATTTTATTTTTTGAGCCAACATTTACGACTTGGAGGAGGAGAAACAATAAGATGAGAGGTAAGAACTTGCACAGTCACTTTAGTGAGTTTCTCCAAGTCCTCGTCATGTTGGCACCGTAAGTGTGTTTTCTTTCATGCAAGTTTTTTTTCTCATATTTTGCTTTAAATTTGTTTGGTGTGGTGTATTTGTTTATGATTTCATTTATTTATTTAAGGAAGAGATTTTTTTTTTTTTTAAAACCTTCCCATACACTAATCCATTCATGAGAAGAAGCTTTTGAACAACCAGGATAACTTAAGAATGCTCAATAATTTGTTGAGAAAGGGGGGATGTGTTGCTACATGGATTTTCTCAACTCTTTGCCCAAAGTTCAGAGTCATCACTCGGGGAGATTATGCATCTCATGAAGAAGTTGAAGAAAAAATGATCCATGAACAAACCCCATAAGAGAATGACTTAGAAGTTTCTTCTAATCCTTATCAACAAGGAGACAAGATCAATGAGTCATGGATAATCTCAGATGATGAGGAGATACTAGAGCCAAAAATTGAAGAGTTTCTTGGATGCTTTTCACTGGATCCCTCGTGTACTAAAAACTATGATGATCGTTTTCCTAAAGAACTTCATGACATGAAAACTACAAGAAATAATGGAAACAAGGATTATATTGAAGTTTTGTTTCCATCATTCATTAGTTTGTAGCATCCCTCCATATTTAAACAATTCTTGACACCACCACTACAAAAACAATTGTCTTCTCATATCCCAGTATTCATTAAGGTACAATTTTCATACTTGGATGTGAGTTTAACAGAGATCTTATTGCATGAATGGATGCATTGGAAATATTCCTACACTTTGAAAGAGTTTTTTATTTTTCAAGTAAAGTAGGATTGTGTAAAAAATAAATAAATAAAAAGTAAAGATAAAAATAAAGCTTAGTTGTGAAAACCGGGTTATTGGTGCCAATAAGAATGTAATATACTTGAAAGCCAAGTTACTGGCGGGTTTAAGTTATCAATAAGTCAATAAGTCAAATTTCTGGTAATTACAGGAAATTTACAAAAAATGTGAAAGTTTTTGTATTCTCTTTCAAATGTAAAGTTTCATAGAATTTCAATAAATTGATCATAGATAGAAGTGATTATATTTTTCAGTATCAATATAACATTATATCAATTCATCCATCTTCAACAGTCTGTGGTAATTAATAACAATATTCTCCAAAGATAGAATTTCCAACTTGTGGAAAAATGTCAATTTCAAGCGAGGCAACATACAACTCTTAAACTTTCCTTTGGTTTCAAGAATACATATTTTTCATATCCTAAGATCTCTCTTGTATGATTTCAACTTCAATAAGCCTCACTCTCATATACCAACTCAAGATTTCATAAAGTGCACTCATCCCTCAAGCATCATTAAAGATATCCACGTAAATATCGACTTCCTTACTTTATTTGCATGAGGACATGCAAAGATCTCGGTGTGGGGGAGAGCAACAACAGTTTCCAGACCTTCAAGAGAGGTAGAGTAGTAGTAGTTTCCAGACCTTCAAGCGAGCTAGAGAAATAGTAGTTTCCAGACCTTCAAGCGAGGTAGAGAATCAATAGTTTCTAGACCTTCAAGTGAGGCAGATCAATACAAATTTCCTGTATCCTTCAACATTATAGGGATTTTAGGAGTAATTACCAGAATTTCCTATAGTTTCTATCAATTACAGAAATTTTAGGCATAGTTACAATAATTTCGTGAGTTTCATGAGATAAGTTTTCAACCTTTCCAAAATTTCTTTCAAATAAAAATGTAGAGGTAATCTTCAACATAATGTTTTACAGCGTCAAGAATAGATGAATGTGCATATTACATGTGTACTTGATCCTGCAAATATGCAGTTCAATGTTGGGTTTGCATCTATGGTACTTCCAAAAACACAAGCTTGGCCTTCTGTTGGACAAAACAAATAATTTCTTGAATGATATGGCCAACCAGACTATTAATATTACATGAAAAAATAGGACTGTAAATTTGGAACTACTTGCAAATATAACCGTCCAAAAGAAAGGGTTGCACAATCACCAAGTGTGTACTAAATCCAATTGGGTTTCCTTTGAGACCTAATCAACCAACATCCACATTCTACAATCGTTATGGTATTTGTAAGTTTGGTTATGTTTGCAAGTTTGATCATATATTGGTTGTAAATTACAGTTCGTCAACTTCACTTTTTGAACAACTAGTAGCTCCATATCCAAGAGGTAGTTCCCCCAAAATAATGCTTGTTTGATCCTAGTTTTTAGAAAATTCTCTGGAAGCTTTGATGGTCAAATACAATCTTTAATATTAGAAGATTCATCTAGATTCAAGAACCATTCAACTACTGATGGTCTAGTTGGTGTAAAAGAAACAAATATATCTAATTCTGTTGTTTCTATCTGATTTCGCTTGATATTTCTTCAGGCTAACATTTTTTTTGTTTGTGATGATTACATAGACTGCTAGTTGGAGCTAGAATTTCCAGCCTTTGAGTGAAAAAAAATAGTTTGCAAGGTTGTATGGTTCAAATTTTTTGTAGCAACCATAATTATCCTATGCTCCAATAGCCAAAGTCATCAAATCGACATCTTCAGTCCACATCAGCCTTTATCATTCTCAGGATTTCAATGTTCTTCAGCCTAAATCTCCAATATGAGTTGTTACAAAGGTAAACCTGAGTTAAAATCCAGTTATGAGATTTTTAATTTGTTAAAAATTTAGGAAATGTTTGATGAGTAACCACTATATCCTATATCTCCATTTTCTTTCATATTGCCCATTTCCTTTACCACATATACTACCATGTACCATACCAATGTAAAATAATTTCCTTATCCTTCTCATTTCGATCCAACATGATCCAATATACTTTGATAAATATTGTTGCTCTTGTTCAAAGAAATCAAGATAAAATTATTGTTCACTGTGACAATAATTCAAATTAACAAGGATAATTTCACTTTCTGGGATTTCTTCTTTCCACATAAAAATTCTTGTAGCAAGTGTTCAAAATTCCAGTAGCAAATTCCAAGGTTAATATATTAGCTCAACACCTAATCAAAGCTACAATGAATGCCATTTTTTCCATACACAAAGAAAATATTGATTTGTTGATATCTCCCAAACCATTAACCCATTGGTCGTGAAATTTGGACCATAAATGTATCAAGGTATAATGTATAAACATAAAAATTGCAAGCAAACTCAGTTTATATTTTTCAAGAAAATTGCCACTGTCACCTTCAACCATTTTACCTTTTTCTCAAAATTTATGCATCTGTTGGTTGCAATGTTTGGTGAGCATAATCATAGTGGTGATACTAACAACCTCACCAAATTTCATAGAAAACCAACTTGCAGTTTGAGAGATAATGGCTAGACAAGAATGCTACAAGAAGTCAGTTATTATAGTTTGGGTTACAAAATATTTCAAAATTCAATTCAAATAAAATGGATCAATTATGAGGTCATCATCTCTTTTGCATGAGGACATGAAAATCCTCAGGTGTGGGGGAGATGTTGGGTCTCCATTTTGTCATCTTTTCACTATTCAAATCATTCATTTTCACATCATCCTCTCACCATTCACCACCATTTATAACCATATTCGTCCATGAATATACCAAAATACACTTACACATGTTAAAGTGGTTTATTATCATTTATTTCCTTTATTTTCAATAATTTCAGAAGAATTATTCTTAGTTTTACTAATAAGGGTTTACCCATAAATTTTCTGCAGTCTAAGAGAAAATGACTTCCAAGGTTGACATATCTACGCAATTCCGGGTGAAATTATAGAACTAGGTTTTTATTCCTAGACTTGTTGACATGGTTTCGTGTTGTTTAATTCATACCAAACTCCAACATGGCCACCTCCATCTCATGATTGATATTTCATTCAAAATCGGAAGCATCCAACATGCAATGATCTTTGCATGTAAATTCTGGATCGATGAGGATGAATCAGGGAATTCTCTGACATGGGTTTTGTGCAAAATGAGAACATTTAGGTGACTGACAAGAATATTCCTTAAAAAGTGCATGACGTGGGATGTACAATCATTTCTTTAAAGCATATCCTCCCAAATTTCCTATTGTGTTCGTTTCTAGTCAAACGTATGCCAAGCGACCAACAAAAGATGGATTTCAAGGCTAGAGGAGGTTGAATTGATTTGATCACTTAGCAAATCAAGGAAACATAAAGGAAAATCAAGGATTTCCTATACTTCATGCTCAATATGAGATCTGATCCCAATATTTTGCACATATTTAGAAACAAAATGCTATTATGAGCATATTCTATTTTTCCATATAAATCTATAAAAACATAAGTCGGAGAATGTAAATGGAGGTGGGGATATGGATATTACTCTTGAAGAATCATTTCTGTAACTTGTATACTTTGCAACTATTGAATACACAGATATTTATGATCCATTCATGGTGTTAAAGTGTTCTTAGACTTCTAAGTTTCATTAGGCAACATATCCTAGGAGCCCCCCTAGTATGTGTCGTGTTTGTGTTCAATTATTTCAGTAAAATTAACTTGTGTTTGTCAATCTTTCTTATTTCTACAATTCCTGTAATTGGAAACCAATTTCTATGATTTATTGCATAGACAGATAATTCTTGTAACTTTCCGAAATTGCAGGGAATTCTGTACACACAAGAATTCACGTAACTGTCTAAAATTGCAGGAAATGTTGTAACTCCTGTAATTACACATAATTTCTGAATTTAATAGTTCGATTTGAACAAATTGATCTTAGTGAGTAAATTTGATTTGAGAAGTGTGATAGGTTAATTTATCATTCCTTGAAAAACATTTATTTCTTGTACTTTTCATTAAGTTTAGAATCAAACAATGACTCATAACTTAGGGTGACTCACTCGACTTTACATTATTTGAATGAAACAAAGTACGAGTACACATCTACACCTAGTGTTTGCATATGAACTAGCGGTTCAACCAATTGAAGGTTAAATAAGTCCCTTTAGTCAGGAGAATAACTCTTAGTCCTTGAGTAAGATTCCAAACCTTATTGCTTTAAATTTTCAATAGGTTTACTTTTCCACGGGAATTGTAAGCGACTACCAAGATAGTTCTACATACAAAGTGTCAACACCTCATAAATTTACTTACCCTGGATTATAGAAAATGCTTTAGAATTTAGTTAACTAAAGTAAAACTAAAATACTTGACACTTCCATAAATTCCCATACACACAATCCCATATATGCATATATCGAGCTCGTTTTTATAAATATTCAAACACTTATGTAAATGTACATATCCATAAGACCATATATGCACATATAGGGAAGCATGTTTCCTATAAATGTGCATATACAAGAGTGCTTCCATATATGAACATTTAGATTTTGTAAATGTGCATGCATATATGGAAGAACTTACATATATGCGCATTTGGCTTCTGTATATCTATATATATATATATATATATATATATATATATATATATATATATATATATATATATATGGAAGTGTGCTTCTATAAATGCACATATGCAAACTTCCATATATGTACATATACATAAGCACACTTCCATATATACACATTTATAGAAGAACTTTTTCATATTCCCTTATACAAAAGTGAGGTGGACTTCTTTATATGCACATTTATGGAAGTAGTCTTTTGTATATTTTCATTTATGGAAGCCCATTTAAATTTTATAAATGCACTTACTTAAAAATGCTTTTGTAAATGTGCATATGTGAGCTTTCGTAAATGTGAATATATGGAAGGGCTTCAGTATATGCACATTTTTATGCATGCATATACATAAGGGCTTCAATATATGCACATTTTTATACATGGATATATAGAAGGGCTTCCATATATTTATATGTAGAAGTGATTTGTATATGTGCTTTTGTATGCATACATATATAGAGAAGTGAAATATATGGAGCATACAAATGCAAAATACAAAGCGTACAAATGAACTTATATGAAACATATAAATGTGAAATGAAGATAATATATAGTTTGACAAACATGAAAAAATGAATGCACAAACATGCTCTAATTTATGAGGAGTCCTATAGTGAACACATTTTCCAAAACAATATAAAGTATTTATAGAAGTTTGTGTGTATATGTGTTAAGCCCTAATATTGGCTCATTACCCCTTAATTGGGGCATATTACATTAATAATGTTATTTTATTTATGTTGGATTTATTCCATTAGTTGTAATTATACCTCCTAGTCTCCTATATATACCAAGGAGACATTTTCAATTGGAATCATCTTGTACTTGAACATTTAAGTGGGGTAAAAGGAGGTTTCCCCCTCGAAGTGGCTTATTATCTGAAATTATCTCTTTTTCAAGGTGTTGAGTACTTTTTTTGAGGTTTTTCTATGCTATATTGATATTTGGTTCTTAACATATGGTATCAGAGCTCAAGGTCTTGGGGTTTTGCTACTACATCTAATACACCTTGGAATTTTCACTATAACTTTTTTTCTACAACGTTTAAGAAGGAACGACTTGGAGGATATTTAATAGACGGATCAAGGTACGTTGGGTTAAAATTTCAGCTCCTGAGGCCTTATCAGCTCGTGGCACCCAAATCTACGGCACACAGAGCATTCTGGACCCCCCCGACCATTCTGCTTTTAACCGACGGGGGGGGGTCCAGAATTGGTAATAACATTGGCGCACATCTGGACGGCCCAAGGAAGGGCGCTTAAATCAACGGTCCACAATGGATTTCGGACCTCCCCGTCCGTTCTACCTTTAATGGAAGGGGGGGGTCCGGAATGAGAGATAAAAGGCGCGCTAAGATCTGCGGCCAGGAAACGGGCGCGCATATCAACGGTTTAAGATGGTTTTCGGACCCCCCCTGATGTTCTACTTTTAACCAAAGGGGGGGGGGGTCCGGAATGGTTACTCTTCTCTGGCGGGCCCTTTGTCATACATGGCTTTACCCTATTGGTCCAGAAGTCCTATCTCCATCTGCCATATGACAGCCATCATCACTCATGGACGTCATCTCCCACTTGTTCCACTTGCTCCCGAGTGTGTCTCGTCACATAACTGCTGTCAGTCCCTACTGTCAGTACCTAACCCTTTTCACTCATGAACATCCCCTTATTGCGACTTTTACCTCCAATCACCAGCCTCCATGTCACCCGTCCTTATGCTTTGGCCACCTTCACCTGCCACCTCATCCCAAGTGGCCCGTTGTCCATTTATTACAGGATAACATACCCGTTGTCTCGCTAACCCATCTCCCGCGTCCAACCGACCCCAGTTTTGAATAAAACTACCGTTACGCCCCTTTCATTCACTATTCGTCCATTATGCCAGAAAACTTACCTCTTACGCCTCCATTGTTTCTCCGTCACCTTCATCCACAACCAACCTACCCCACTAACATATTGTTTATTTCAGGTACTATTGCAGAGATGGCGCCAAAGCCAAGACCAGCGGAAGGAGAAGAGAATCCCTTTCTTCCTCCTCCTGTCGACCTGGACAAAATCCCGTTGGTTGATAAAGATAGATTGATCGCAGATACCATTTGCGACTTCGATTTTTTAGACCTCAAGTCATGGCTCCGGGAGGTGTTCCTGGACCAGAGCGATGAAATTGAAATCTGGGAGTCCAATTTGCCCCTGTACCTTTTCCCCTAGATACATACTTTCCCGAATTTGCCCTCAAATCCCAAGCTCATTATATTCCCGACCAGAGAGCCATCATCTCTTCATCTGGAGACTTCCTCTTCTTCATCACTCCCGAAGACATTGACCAAATGATGCAAATTCCTCGTGCTGATTCTGTTTCTCCTTTCAACCTAGAAATCCTCACCGAGCTGTATCAAAAGATGACCTTTCCCCAGAGAGCTCAGATATTCGAGCTTTTCCTTCCCACTTCCGCTCAATTCCCTTCCACCAATCCCCCTTACCCATCATCCATGTTTTCCACTAAGGGAAACCAAATCATTTCCTCCCTGTGTGCCCTACTAGGTTATTTTTCCGACCAATGGGTAGATGAGCCCATTCTGGGTTTTCTATCCATTTTCTCCAATGATGAAAAGCCCACAACACAGTTTGATTACAGCATCTTCTTGGCCAATAATATTCACGAACAGTTCGTGAATTTCGGCACAGAAGGCATGTTTAGATACTCATCAATATTGGCCTACATGTTTGTCTACTTCCAAGCAGATAAATTCAGTTTCTCCATGCAAAAAATGGACACAGAAGGAAGGCCTCAGCCAGTCACAGCATGGACCTCTTTGTTGAAGCATAATTCCACGGAGTACAACTTCAAAGAATTCATTGATCTTTTCTACCACCCTGTGGTAAGCATGTTGAGCGGCAGGCCCGAGCCTCGCATCAACGATGAAGTCCAGAGAATTTTGCATCTCTCGGAGAATACAAAGACCAGGGACTGGTACTTGTATCAGAACCACACCGAAGTCAGAGTTTTCGGGTGCGAGTTGGCACCCTACAAGCTACCAAAGTACGTGCCAGTAAGAATCTTTGCGGTAGAGTATATCAGGCAGATCATGAACTCAGATGACATCCACTTCGTATCATTAAAGAAGAAGCAACAACTTCGGATCAAGGGGCAAATTGGCTCCTTTATTTGCAACAGTCGAGGTGTCGGAGAAGAAGCTGACCGGATGCTGAAAGAGATGAAGTTTTTCTTAAGCTTCCCATGGCACTATGATCCATACGGGATAATCTCATAAATGCGGGTGAAGAATAAAAATATCCCGTATGTTCACGAAGCTAAGCCCAAGATTGAGAAATTTTCTAATCAGATAGTATGGGTGCCTGACACCTTGATTGAAGTAGAGCAGCAGGTTCCCCCAACAACTGTGCAACCAACTACCACGCCACAGGTCCCTAAGGAAAAAAGGCCTCGACAGGAGTCATCTCCGCCTGTAACGGAGGTATCATCAGAAGAGTTCCAGATGCACACCAAGAGGCCAAAGACAGTTTCAACGCCTGGCATGACTGTAGAACAAGAAGCCCTGCCTACCACAGTAACTACCATAGTAATAAATCCGGTCATCCCACCTTTTGGTTCGAGCCTTTATCAAGGCATCACCCCAACAGTACGGAAGAAATCTACAGATTCTCCCTTGAACAATCAGCCAGGAAAGACTGGGCATCTTCGAGAAGTACGAGCTGATCAAGAAGAAGAATCAAACCCTTACTAGCAGCACTTATGCCCAGTTTCGAAAAAAAACGTCGACTGCGCAGCATAGACTGTTGTCTGCATTCGACACAGAGAAGGGAAGGATGCACATGGCCTTCCTCCAAGCACAAGTTTCGGATCCCAAGGTGATCTCGGACTATAAGAGAGCCACTTTCGAATTCCAGGCAAAGGACGTGCACCCATCAGATCAAATGGATCTGCACAAGCATACAGGGGAGATGGTTTTCCATACACTGGAACATGCTTATGCTTCTGCAGCAAAATTACAGGTATCATTGAACAACGCTCAGACTCAGATTAAGCTGGAAAAGATATCATCTTTTGCGAAGGACAACATAATCAATACCTTGGAGGATCTGGTTTTAAAGATCGGCTATGATCCGTCAAATGTCAAAGTTGCAGAAGAGATGATAAAGAAGAAGAATGCAGACATCGCATCCTTAAGAAAACAACTGAAGCTCCCACCCACAGAGGACTCACAGGCGAAGGAGATAGCAGAGAAAGAAGGTGAGAAAGATGAGATGTTAAAGTTGCTCATGGAGCAGAATGCTCATCTCAAAGAAATGGAAGCTGAGATGGAGAGATTATTGAAAGAGAAAGAATAGATGAAGCCAATGGAAGGCATTACATTGAGTGCTATCCCAATTGCAGGATTGAGCACTGCAGCAGTAACAACAATTCCATCTGCAACACCAAAGACATCACAAGAGGGAACAACTGACCTCACCAAATCCCTGGAAAAGATGAACCTACAAGAGATTGAAATCAACATGCTTAAGAAAGAAGTTGAGAACCTCCAGGAACTCAAAACTTCTTTCCAGACCAGTCTCTCCAAAGAGAAACAGGTAACTGAGAAGCTAAAGAAGGAACTACAACAGCTCCAAAAGCAAACCAGGGCAGGAAAGACTTTGGATGAGGTCAAAGAAAATGTATGGACAAACATCACAAAGTCCATAAATGAGATATGGCCCATGATCCAAATTATGTTTGAACATAATGAGCTGCTACAAAGGAGAAAACAGGCCATTGAGAAAAACAGAGTAGAATTGGGAGATAGACCAGCTCAGGTAAATGATATCATCAAATTCCTTAATTCTAAGACCAGAGAAGAGCTAGAAGAGTTGAAGATAGAGGACAGAACAGAAACCATCCTTGAGGTCAAAATAATTTTGACCAAGAGGGGATTGATGCTTCAACTAGAAGAAAAAGTTCAGACCATGGACCTGGGGGTACAAAATTTTTTCAATAAGATTGATGCTCTCCAAAAGAAAGGCCTACCTAGTCTGAAGGTCATTAATGAAAAACTAATGACACTCCCGGATTACAAGAAGAGATTGGCTGAGGTGTCTAAGGATAGTTCAAAGTTCACTGGCATACAAGGGAGCATCACTGGCAAAGCATTACTGGATGCCCTTCAATTTGACATCGGCATCCAGCACGAGATTCGATACATATTCCTCACCAAGCCCACATTCGCCAAATATACGGAAATGGACGAAGTGTATCGGAGATTGCTCAAAGTCACTGTGCCTAGTCATATCAGATGGGAGGAACTTTGTGATCTGCTCGATTAGCAGATGAGCTGTCCAGGTCCAGTCACCTCTCCAGTCAAAAGGGGTTGCACAAGAACCTCGCCAACGACCTACCCCAGAAATTCCGCATGCAGTTGTACCAAGTCATCAAGCAGTTTTGATTAGTTAAATTAGTTAGACTAAAAATAGAATGAGCACGTCCTGATCATTTATGACAGGAATGTTTGTAATTTGAATTATAAATACTTCACCTTTCGAAGTATTGAGGGTTGTTGATCTTTACACCCTGACGCTATCAGACTGTAACCATTTTTGAAGAGATCTGCCATTAATAAAGAGGAAGCACTTTACAGGATTCTTGCGTGTATTCACTGGTGACGTTTATTCTCTCAGTTGATTGTTTTCTTGCTTTGTGATCATATTGTTTTCTGAAACTAGTCTTTAAAAGTAACATATGTTGCAGGATTTATCTTGGATACCCTGTTTCCGACTTTAAAGATTTTAATGTTTATCTTCTGATGTTTTCAATTAAGAAATTCTTAACTGCTTCTTAGTTGAATTTATCTTTCTCATCTTTTCTTCTGTCCATMATTTAAGCTATTAAAGATCCAGTGAGTATATCATCTCGCCCTGTGGGAGTTTTCCTTTACGTTTATGGTTTGTATCTCATATTGATTATAACACAGACCCCATAGCCCAATGGAAGTGTAGACTGTCTCAACCAATTCAAAAAACACTTTTACAACAAAACCTACCTGTTCCTTTACCTAGCCTAACATCTAAATTAAAAACAAAGCTAAATCATATAGAGAGATCCCTCTCTGAATATGGAAGGGATAGATCCCAGCTTTAAAAGCGGTTGGATAAAGTTACCTTTGTGGTTTCCTTCTTTGTCAACCTCTAGGAAATTTACAGAGTGCTAACAAATGGAAAGGGCGAGGTGGAAGGATTATAAAACCTTCCTATAGTATCAGATTTGTCCGTTGTATTTCTTGAGGAATTGCCAGGTTTGCTTCCATAAGAGAATTGGAGTTTATATATATTTTAAACTTAGAACTGAAACTATCGCAAGAACTTCGTACCATATGTCTGTAACATCCTGCTCTTGTGCGCACTGAGCGAACTTATTCTTTGAGGAAACTTGCTTGCAAGTGATCTAGATTATTATACTATTGGTTGTTTTGATTATGATTATGAGATATTATGGATTTGATGATATGTTATTTGGTTGTATTACATAGACATGTGTTATTGACTGGGTTCTCCTGAGTGTGCAGGACTTTGGACCTCGAGGATGCAGAAGCATCGATAAAACCCCTTGGACTCCAGATCGAGTCAGGGAGTGGAATGTTGGGTTGAATATTGTTGATGTGACATATGTACATATGATTAGATGTTATGATGATTGATTATTATTGCTGACATGATTCATTGATGGATGCAGGCTGACGATATCTTTTCAACCAAACTCACATGTAGAGTAGAGGGGTCATGCAGGACAACCAAAGACTTTGAGGGAGAGGTGTGGTAGCAACCCTACCACAGCCTACTAGCACTCCCATTGTGGCTCGAGCTGTAGGTTAACGGTTACCTAGTTCGAGAAGACCCATGATGTCATGAGGGAAGACTGTTACAGTCTCTCACGATGATTTTAGGAGGTGTGCAGTAAGGAAGGGGCCTTATTCCTTAGAGTCCCTTAGTCTCCCACAAGATCACCTGATGGAGTATTGACTCCAGGGGTTTGATATCTACCAAGTCAGTCAAGAGGCGAGTGGCACCCTTGGAGCACGTAGTGCATCCTGAAGGGCATGTCGCGCAAGGAAAACGAAAAGAGACAAGTGGCACCATTGGAGCACCTAGTGCATCCTGAAGGACACGTCGCAATTTTAACTGGTAAGTGAATAAACCTAGACGACCTTAAAATGAATGATGTGATAATTAAGATTTAAAAACAATTTCCCCTAATAAAAATGTCGTCCAGCCTAGTGAAATTAAAATCTAGGTCTAAGTAGAACATGTGGTAAAAAATAATAATAACAACAAATAAACATGTAACAAGAAGGGATAAGAAATTCAAATTTATTTATTAAAGTCAAAATTATAATGGAGGATTAAAATTTGAAAAGGGAAATGGTTGTTTTTATCTATTTTTTCTAATTTAAGTTTTAGTTAAAAATAAAATAGGGTAATTGGTTGTTTCATCTACACTTGCTAAATTAATTTTTAATTAAAGAAGAAAAAGGGTAAATGGTTGTTTTATCTACACTTGCTAAATTGATTTTTAGTTCAAAAGGAAAAAGATAAAAACTTAAAAGAAATAGGAAACTTAAAGAAAAAGGGGAAACCTAAAGGAAACGTAAAGAAAAACCTGAATGTCTAACTTAGTAAGGAATCTTGCCTTGGGAACTTGTTATTTATGAACTCAACTAGGAATTAAGTAAGGCATAAGTCATTTAAGATTTGTAAGGGAATATTGGGACACTAAGGAGCATTTTTAGGAATGTTTTTAGGTAGGTGAGGGAAATAGGAATAATTAATTAATTAATAAATTTAATTTTCTAGTGCAACTAGGGGATCGGGCGACATGTGTACGGGGGAGGTGTTTCCTAATTAATTAAATGAAAAAGGAATTTAATGAGAATTTGGGAAACTAATTACTTGAAAACTCTATAAAAATGATGGAAGAGGAGGAGTATGGAGCTGATCGTTTTGCGTAACGTTACGCTGCTAAATTTTTTTCTTGAATGAACTTCTCTTGTGGGAGTTGGGATACCCAGCTCGGGTAACGAGTAGTAGCTTGACCTTGCGAGGCGAGCTAGGTGCTAGTAGTTCTATGTTATTGTGTGTGTTTCCCCTTTGCGGCTCGGGGGGCTGAGGGGGAAGAAGAGTACCCCTAGCGTTGGATGTGAGGTACCACTGAGGTCACATCGGTTGGAAAGCATGAGCTGGACGGAGAACATGTAGGACAACGACTTGGAGCCTTCACATTTGGCTACGATATGCATGTGTATATTTTGAATGGTAGTTTAATATTGTTCATGCACCTTCAGTACTGTACTTCTACTGTGTTAAAATATTATGTTTTATTCAGTGTTTTATAATAAAAGAACTTAAAGTCATCCCAACCTCATGCTCGATGTATTTTGAATTGATTTCCCTTGGAAAACCCAAACTCTGATTGCAATGAATTCTTTGTGTTTGTTTTATTGATTATTACGAAGAAATTTGTGTTTTTCCCTTATCCCTTTAGTTATTAGTCCATGCCTGAGCAGTCGGCCAGGAGCCAAATCGACGGTCGTCACTCCGGTGTTTAAAGACCTATAGATTCAAATGCCCTGCTTTTGCATGCATGGATAATAAGTGAAGGATAAATTTCGCCTAGTTATCGAACCCTTACTTATCTCTGCCTTTTTCTTTTATGATTAATATCTAATCCGTGTGCCCTCCTTGTGAATGAGTATCTTTGCACAGTTTCTTGTGATTTATTAGTTTTGTGTTTTCTTGTGATTGATTACTTATACATTTTCTTGTGATTGATTATCTCGGAGTGTTCTTTTGTTGTTTAATCTCTGCATTTAATTTATGTTTGCATCCATTTATCTCTGTGTTCCATTTATCCCTTCACTTAAACAAACTCAGAAATTAGCTATGTGATTTCAATTCATCTCTACGAGTGAGAAAACTTATCACTACGTTTTTATCTAATATAGGATAGACAACAAATTTATGATTGTTGTGAATGTCGTTTCTACCAAATCGGTTGTACCAACTTGATTTTACCCCAAATCGTTTTTACCAATCGTTTCTACCAACACGTTTTTACCAAACTCATTTTACCAAATCATTTTTACCATTGTGATTTTAGACAGTGAATCATGTTTATTGTTAGACATCGTTTCCTTCTTATGATTTACCAGACAAAATTATATTGTTCCAGTTTTATATTTAAAATACAACATAGACTTTTAAAAGACAACGAAATTAATAAATATTGACAACGAATTTATACCTTGAATGGTTGCATTTTTAACATCTGAATGAAAACGAAATTATAATTTGAATGGCAGTGAATTTATACTTGAATGACTGTGTTTTGTTTTATACATGGAATGGAAACAACAACCATATATAGTTAGATTGCGTTTTTATATGTAATATACACCAATATATAGTTAGACAACGTTTAATTATTGTTGACATAAATAGCAATATATAGTTAGACAATGTTTTTATATGTTGACACCAATAACAATATACAGTTAGACAACGATTTTATATGTAATGTCAGAGTAACGGATAGCATCATCATGGATAACGTTTAATTAATGTTGGTAGAAAAATGTTATTACACATCGATTTTACCTAGCAGCGATTTCCTTATGATAGAGTTTCTATATCCCTTTTTGAATGTATTTAACATAGTGAAATTGTTGGCAGAGACTAAATTTGCAGAGTTTAAATTCTTTTAAAAAATGTAATTGCACAACAAACTAATGCTGGACAACGATGCCATTGCTAGTCGGCATTTCCATTTGTTATAAACAAGGATCACCATTTATTATTGACAACAAATTAACATTTATTATTATTATATAGATTATATAGATAGTGATTTTATTATACAAATCATATAGATAGTGATTTTATCTGCATTCCTTAGATAGTGAATTTATTACATTTGTTTCAATTTTAAAAGACGTGTTCCATATTTGTTTCTGTTCAAAAGATAGTGAATTTACCCTAGGAAAATACTAATTTTTGTTTCAGTTTAAAGATAGTGAATTCAGGTTTAAAGGACATGTTTTATGTTGTCCTAAAAGACATGCTTCATATTTGTTTCAGTTTAAAAGATAGTGAATTCCTCCTTAGGAAAATGCTTATCTAATATTGGAATTGGAAAATAGTTACAATGAGCTAATCGTGTGATAATAGTTATTTTAATGTGTACAAAGTGATGTATGGTTGCAATAGAAATTGTTGTGCAAGTTATTTAATGTGTTGTATGAATGTTATAGTCATCATATTCCCTTACATCTTGTTGACTTGTCGATGGGGTGCCTCGGTTAGTCGTCATGTGTTTTGACAGTTAATTTGGTCTCCTAGCATGTTGAATTTTTCTTGGGTTATTGGTCTAGATGTGTTATGTTGCACCTTGGTCACTATCACACCTAACGCTTGGTGACGGCATGATTCCAATGAGGGGATATTTCCCATCTGATGGATATATGCGAATGATAATCTGGTCGGAGTCCCGTGCTTCCCGATGTGGGTGTATCGTTCGTTGTAATTGATGTTGGTTTTTGGTTTTGTAATGCCTTAATGCATTGGGTTTGCGTGCCATAAAGGTTTCTAGATACTGGTCGTCGAAGTCATTGTGTTGGGTTTGTTGATGTTGTCCTTCAACTGGTAGGCGTTATCTTTCTTGTGTTAGGTGGGTAGTCATTTTATTTGTCTATTAATTATCACATGTTCGTCCAATTGCTTGATGTGCTAATGTCTGAGTTGTTGTTTATTGTTGCCTGATCTACGTGCGTTGTGTTTGTCGTCAAGTTGTGTTTTTTAAATGTTGTCGTTGAATATATCCTTCTTAAAAAAAATATTCTTTTGTGTTGCGTCGCATGTAGTTGTAATGACGGGGGCCATTATATATGGTATTAGAGTGGGTTCGACCCGCGACTTGGGATCACTACGACTTTCATTTGATTTTATTTTTTATTATAAGGTTGCTAATTAATTTGATTTGTATTTGTGCAGGTAATCATGGTTAGAGGACGCTGCAGAGGCAGACGACGTGGTGCTAGGGGAGGAGGCACAATTCCCCCAATAGCATCCACGCTTGAGGGGTCTAACCCCTAGGGAGATGAACAGGTTGTCGGGCAGGAACATATAACAATGGGTGATTTGGTTGGGCTGATGAGGTTCTTTCAAAGGATTTCTGAGGCATTGATCAACCATTTGGACAGACATGAGGCCATGGCACTGGCACCCCCTGAGGGTCCACCGCGCGCTCCGGTCGATACTGGTAGCATTCACCACGGACTCGAGAAGGTCAAATTTCTCGAGTTATTTGGTGCCCCAGACGATGCAGTCGTCGAGGCATGGTTGGAGAATATGGTGATGTTCTTTGTGCTTCGTGAATATACCTCCAACATGAAGGTTTGCATGACGATATTTCAAGTGAAGGGGAGTGCTCTTCTATGGTGGAATACGCTCCTGTGACAATTGAACATGGTCGTTGAAGACATGTCATGGGAACTGTTCAAGGAATGGTTCCAAGAGAGGTATCTATTGAAGGAATTCATTGAGCATTAGCTCAACGAGTTCAACGCCTTGCATCACGGTGGACGTACGGTGCCTGGATATGAGGCCCGTTTTATGGAGTTTCTTCGGTATGCTCCACACCTGAATACCGAGAAACTTAAGGTCAACAGGTTCTTGTTTGGCCTTAATGTCAACATTTGTGCAAAGGTTAGGATTTTGATGCCTCAGACCTTGCATGATGTCATTGAGAAGGCCCTCATAGCAGAGGAGGAGATTATCAATAGGTTTCAAAGACGGACTCCAGCGAGACCAGCAGGGCAGGTGTCATCTAGTGTGCAGCAACATCATACACCAACTAGGCATTCACCAGGATATTGTGGCTTCCAGAGAGGATCCACTTTCACTGCAACTCAACAATTAGCACCTCAGAAGAAGGCTCCTTACCGAGGAACACAGCACCAGCAGTAACGCCGACTGCAGCAACAACAATAATTTAGACTTGTTCAACAAAACATACCAGGATTACAGGCCAGTGGGACGTCAACTTTTACTTTGGGTACCAAGAGTACTGGACCAAAGAAATGGTGGTGGACATGTGGGGAGCCACATTACCATCATGATTGCCCAGTGGAGAGGACTAGAGCATATGGATTAGCCGGACCCACTACCGTGGGAGATTTGGGAAAGGCCCATCAGATTCATGCAGCGATGAACAACCGCAAGGCAGAGCACCAGTCGACTTTGCTTGAGACTTTAGGTACCTTCGTTGACCAGACCCTTAGTATTTTGATTTATCTAGGTGCTACAGAGAGTTTCATTTCTGGTGCAATGCTAAAAAGAATTAAGTTAAAGGCAGTCGAATAAAATGAGTTTAGCTTTGTAGAAATGGCTTTGAGAGACAAACAGAAGGTTGGAGGGAAGGTTATGGGTTGTAGCCTTAACCTAGGAGAGTTTGTTACCAATTCCAACCTATACGTCACGATCTTAGGATCTTATGACACTGTGATCGATATGGATTGGTTGGAATCGCATGAGGCGATACTCAATTGTAAGATGAAACAATTGAGCTTGGTCGATGATGAGGGATAGAGAGGCGTGATTGTAGGTCAAAACCAGGGACTTTCCCTGAGGTTCATCTCTTCATTGCAGCTACGGAAGAGCATGTGCAAGGGATGTAAGATTTATACGATCCTTGTGTTAAACAATAAGGGAGTAGAGGAAGGTCTAGAACACCTTCTAGTGGTGAGAGAGTTTGCAGACGTATTCCCGGAGGAGTTACCTGGGATGCCATCGAAGAGGGAATTGGAATTTACCATCGACTTAAAACCAAGAACGAAACCGATAGCAAGAATGCCTTATTAGATGTCAACCCCAGAGTTACAAGAGTTGAGAATGAAACTAAAGGAATTGTTGGACCTAGGAATTATATGTCCAAGTGTGTCACCGTGGGGTGCGCCTGTTATTTTCATATGAAAGAAGGATGGGTCATGGAGACTTTGTATTGACTACCATCAATTGAACAAGGAAACATTCAAGAATCAGTATCTGTTTCCAAGGATTGATGATATGTTTGATTAGATGAAAGGTGCGGCGGTGTTTTCAAAGATCGACTTGAGATCAGGGTATCACTAGTAATGGATCAAGGACGACGACATCCCTAATACTACCTTTAAGACGAGGTTTGGACATTATGAGTTTATTTTTTTACCTTTTGGACCAACGAACGCCTCTGGGGTATTTATGAGTTTTATGAATGAGGTGTTCCGCGAATACTTGGACCTATTCGTCCAAGTACTCATTGACGATATTTTGACTTACTCTCAGACGATGGAGGAGCATGACGAGTAATTACGCTTGGTACTATAGTGTCCGCGAGAGAAAAAATTACATGGGAAATTGCCTAAGTGCTCGTTTTATCAATCGAAGACTCACTACTTAGGGCATGTCATCTCCAACGAAGGTATCATCGTGGATCCAACAAAGGTCGAGGATATTATGGAATGGCCTACGCCAATGAATGTCCCGGAAGTACGTAGCTTCATGGGTTTAGTGGGATACTATCGACGGTTCATCGAGGGTTTCTCAAAGATAGAAAATCTTATTACATAATTGCAGAAGAAGAACAATAAGTTTGTTTGGACCGAGAAATACACGGAGGAATTTCAGAGGCTCAAGGAGTTGTTGACAATGACACTGATTATAAAGGTCCTTGACATGGACGTGGACTTGTTGGTATGCACTGACACATCCAAGGAAGTCTTAGGAGGAGTCTTGATGCAAGATGGTCGAGTGATCAAGTACATATTGAGGAAGTTGATAAGGCATGAGAAGAACTATGTGATGCATGATTTGGAGTTGTTAGGCATTGTTTATGCCTTGAGAGTTTGGAGACACTACCTTATTGGACGAAAATTCGAACTAAAAATGGACCACTGTGGACTACATCACATCTTCATGCAAAGCAACTTGAATGTGTGACAACGACGTTGGTTGGAATTGCTTAGCAAGTACAATTTTGAGATTACTTACATAAAGGGAATAGTGAACAAAGTGGTTGATGCGTTGAGTCAAAGACCTCACATATTTTCGGTGATGCCTCTTAAGATTAATCTACATGAAAATATTCTAACTTTACATCACGACTATGACTGGTACAAAGAGGTCAAGGATTTTATCAGACAAAACACAATGATGGTGCCAAGATTTGAAGGATTTACATTAGACGATGATGAATTATTGAGATTTAAAAATAAAATTTACGTACCACCGAACGACGAGTTGAGGAGTTTGATCTTAAGTGAGTCTCACAGAGAAGTGTACATGGCTCACCCAGGAGTCATGAAGATGAGGGAGGACCTTAAAACCTTATTCTTCTGGAAAGGAATGAAGGCATACATAGTCAACTACGTGGAAATATGTCTAGAATGTTAGCAGGTGAAAGATGAATATAGACATCCAACAGGATTACTACAACAACACGCTATTCCAGAATCAAAATGGGAGGTCATTTCGATGGATTTCATTGTTGGATTGCCACTAACAGCAAGGAGACACGACTCAATTTTTGTGGTAGTCGACACTCTGAAAAAGAGTGCTCATTTTATTCCTATACGTATGACGTATCAAGCACCTAACATAGCTATAGTTTTCATCAGTGAGATTGTGAGACTGCATGGCATGCCTAAGAGGATTATATCTGATCGAGGATTATATTCGATTGAGGATCAATGTTTACTGGACGATTTTGGACTAGTTTCCAAGAGGCCTTGGGAACCCAACTTAACTTTAGTAATGTGTATCACCCAGAGACAGACGAGCAGACCGAACCAACCAACCAAATATTGGAGGACATTTTGTGTATGTACGTTATGGACCGACATAAGCATTGGGAATAATTCTTGCCACTGGTAGAATTCGCATATAACAACAGTTATCAAAGCACCATTAAGATGGTGCCTTTCGAGTTTCTTTACGGACGACCATGTTAGACGCCTTTGAGTTGGGATCGAATTGAGGATAGGGTCCTGGTGGGACCAAAATTGATCCAAGAAATGGAAGATCAAATGAAAATAATAAGAAAAAGGATCAACGAAGTGCAGGATCAACAGAAGAGTTATGTCGATGCGTACCATGTCGATCATAGTTATGAAGTTGGCGATCGAGTCTTCTTGCAGGTAAAACTGCATAAGAGTTTGATCAAGTTTGGAAAGGGTGCTAAAATATCTCTTAGGTTCATGGGACCTTTCGATATTGTGTAAAGGAAGGGGACCATGGCCTATCGACTAGCCTTTCCTGATTCTTTGAGGCATATGCACGATGTTTTTCATGTACATGTTTTGAGACATTATATTAGTGATCCTACACATGTTATTGAAATGAGTTCCTTGAAGGTATCTGATGAGGGTGCACTCATGGATGAGTCAATCCACATCCTGGACCATCGCATTCGACAACTATGATGTCGAACCATAGATCAAGTCAAGGTTCAGTGGGACAACTATAGTCCGCACTCGACAACCTGGGAGAATGCATATGATATGCATCAACAGTTTTCATTTTTGTTTGATAGGTAGACTTATGATACTGTGATACACTTTATTTCGACACTTATATACTATGAAACTTCGGGATGAAATTTAGACCAAGAGGTGGTGTATGTAACATCTCTCTCTTGCACGCACTGAGCAAACTTATTCTTTGAGGACACTTGCTTGCAAGTGATCTAGATTATTATAATATTGGTCGTTTTGATTATGATTATGAGATATTATGGATTTGATGATATGTTATTTGGTTTTTTTACATAGACAAGTAATATTGACTGGGTTCTCCTGAGTGTGTAGGATTTTGGACCTTGAGGATGCAGAGGCATCGATGAAACCCCTTGGACTCCGGATCAAGTCATGGAGTGAATTGTTGGGTTGAATATTGTTGATGTGACATATGTACATATGATTATATGTTATGATGATTGATTATTATTGCTGACATGATTCGTTGATGGATGCAGGCTGACAATAGCTTGCCGACCAGACTAACATGTGGAGTAGAGGGGTCTTGTAGGAAAACCATAGAATTTGAGGGAGAGGTGTCGCAATAGCCCTGCCATATCCTACTAGCACTCCGACCGTGGCTCAAACTGTAGGTTAACGATTACCTAGTTTGAGAAGACCCATGATGCCGTGAGGGAAGACTGTGACAGTCGCTCACGATGATTCTAAGGGGCACGCAATAAGGCAGGGACCTTATTCCTTAGAGGCCCTTAGTCTCCCACAAGATCACCTAGCAGAGTATTGACTCCAAGGGTTTGATGTCTACCAAGTCAGTCAAGAGGTCAGTGGCACCCTTGGAGCACGTAGTGCGTCCTGAAGGCATGTCGCACAAGGAAAACAGAAAGAGGTGAGTGGCACGCTTGGAGCACCTAGTGTGTCCTGAAGAGCACGTCATGATTTTAACTGGTAAGTGAATAAACCTAGATGGACTTAAAATGAATGATGTGATAAGTAATATTTAAAAAAAAAAAATCCCTAATAAAAATGTCACCCAGCCTAGTGAAATTAAAATCTAGGTCTAAGTAGAACATGTGGTCAAAAAATAATAATAATAACAAATAATCATGTAACAAGAAGGGGGGTAAAAAATTCAAATTTATTTATTAAAGTCAAAATTATAATGGAGGATTAAAATTTAAAAAGGGAAATGGTTATTTTTATCTATTTTTGCTAATTTAATTTTTAGTTAAAAATAAAATAGGGTAATTGGTTGTTTCATCTACACTTGCTAAATTAATTTTAAATTAAAGAAGAAAAAGGGTAAATGGTTGTTTTATCTACACTTGCTAAATTGATTTTTAGTTAAAAAGGAAAAAGAGGAAAACTTAAAAGAAATAGGAAACTTACAGAAAAAGTGGAAACCTAAAGGAAACGTAAAGAAAAACATGAATGTCTAACTTAGTAAGGAATCTTGCCTTGGGAACTTGCTATTTATGAACTCAACTAGGAATTAAGTAAGGTGCAAGTCATTTAAGATTTGTAAGGGAGTATTGGGACACTAAAGAGCGTTTTTAGGAATGCTTTTAGGTGGGTGAGGGAAATAGGAATAATTAATTAATTAAATTAATTAATTTTCTAGTGCAACTAGGGGATCATGCGACATGTGTACGGGGGGGGGGGTTCCTAATTAATTAAATGAAAAAGGAATTTAATGAGAATTTGGGAAACTAATTACTTGAAAAATCTATAAAAAGGATGGAGGAGGAGGATTATGGAGCTGATCTTTTTGCGTAACATTACGCTGCTGAATTTTTGTCTTGAATGAACTTCTCTTGTGGGAGTTGGGATACCCATCTCGGGTAACGAGTGGTAGCTCGACCTTGCGAGGCGATCTGGGTGGTAGCATTTCTTTTGTATTGTGTGCGTGGCCCATTTGCGGCTCGGGGGTCTCAGGGGGAAGAAGATTACCCCTAGCGTTGGATGGGAGGTACCGATGAGGTCACATTAGTTGGAAAGCGGGAGCTAGACAGAGCGCACGTGGGACAATGACTCGAAGAATTCACATTTGGCTATGGTACACATGCATATATTTTGAATGGTAGTTTAATATTGTTCCTGCGCCTTCAGTACTGTACTTCTACTGTGTTAAAATATTATGTTTTTATCCAACATTTTATAATCAAAGAACTTAAAGTCATACCAACCTTATGCTCATTGTATTTTGAATTGATTTCCCTTGGAAAACCCAAACTCTGTTTGCAATGACTTCTTTGTGTTTGTTTTATTGATTATTACGAAGAAATTTGTGTTCTTCCCTTATCCCTTTAGTTATTATTACGTGCATGAGCAGTCGGCCAGGAGCTAAATCGACGATCGTCACTCTGGTGTTTAAAGACCCATACATTCAAATTCCCTTCTTTCCTGTGCATGGATAATAAGTGAAGGATAAATTTCGCCCAGTTATCGAACCCTTACTTATCTCTGTGTTTTTATTTTATGATTAATCTCTAATCCTTTCTCCCTCCTTGTGAATGAGTATCTCTACTCTTGAATGATAAATTTGTGTGGTTTCTTGTGATTGATTACTTATGTGTTTTCTTGTGATTGATTATCTCGAAGTGTTCTTGTGGTGTTTAATCTATGTGTTTAATTTATGTCTGCATCCATTTATCTTTACGTTCCATTTATCCCTGTACTTAAACAAACTCAGAAATTAGCTATGCGATTTAAATTCATCTATGCGAGTGAGCAAACTTATCACTGTGTTTTTATCTAATATAGGATAGACAACAAATTTATGACTGTTGTGACTGCATTATAATTGATGATGTGTATCTTATATATATATATATATTTTTGACATTGATTTATTCTTGTACAGACCATGCGATTTTGAATACCATTATTATTTACCAATTTTTTTCTACCAAATCGGTTGTACCAACTCGCTTTTACCCCCAAATCGTTTTTACCAATCGTTTCTACCAAAATCTTTCTACCAACACATTTTTACCAAACTCGTTTTACCAAATCGTTTTTACCACTGTTATTTTAGACATCGAATATTGTTTATTGTTAGACAATGTTTCCTTCTTATTATTTACCAGACATCATTATATTGTTCTAGTTTTATATTTAAAAGACAACACGGACTTTTAAAAGATTGCAAAATTAATAAATATTGACAACGAATTTATACCTTGAATGACTGCGTTTTTAACATCTAAATGACAACGAAATTATAATTTGAATGGCAACGAATTTATACTTGAATGACTGTGTTTTGTTTTATACATTGAATGAAAGAAACAACCATATACAATTAGAACATGTTTTTATATGTAATATACACCAATATACAGTTAGACAATGTTTAATTATTGTTGATAGCAATAGCAATATACAGTTAGACAACGTTTTTATATGTTGACACCAATAACAATATACAGTTAGACAACAATTTTATATGTAATGTCAGAGTAACGGATAGCATCATCATGGATAGCATTTAATTAATGTTGGCAGCAAAATGTTATTACACAACGATTTTACCTGGCAGCGATTTCATTTTGATAGAGTTTCTATATCCCTTTTTGAATGTATTTAACACAACGAAATTTCTGGAAGCGACTAAATTTGTAGAGTTTAAATTCTTTTTAAAAATGTAATTGCACAACGAACTAATGCCGGACAATGATGCCATTGCTAGTTAGAGTTTCCATTTGTTATAGACAACGATCACCATTTATTATTGACAATGAATTAACATTTATTAGTATTATATAGATTGTATAGATAGCAATTTTATTATACAGATCATATAGATAGTGATTTTATCTGCGTTCCTTAGATAGTGAGTTTATTACATTTGTTTTGGTTTTAAAAGACGTGTTCCATATTTGTTTCTGTTCAAAAGATAGTGATCTTACCCTTAGGAAAATAGTTATTTTTTTTCCAGTTTAAAGATAGCGAATTCAGGTTTAAAGGACATGTTTTACATTGCATTAAAATACATGCTTCATATTTGTTTCAATTTAAAAGATAGCGAATTCCTCCTTAGGAAAATACTTATTTGATATTGGAATTGGAAAATAGTTACAATGAGCTAATTGTGTGATAATAATTATTTTAATGTGTACAGAGTGATGTATGTTTGCAATAGAAATTGTTGCGCAAGGAATTTAATGTGTTGTATGAATGTTATATTCGTCATATTCCCTTGCATATTGTTGACTTGTCGATGGGGTGCCTCGATTAGTCGTCATGTGTTTTGATAGTTAATTCAGTCTCCTAGCGCATTGAATTTTTCTTGGGTTATTGGTCTAGATGTGTTATCTTGCGCCTTGGTCACTATCACGCCTAACACCTAGTGAAAACATGATTCCAATGAGGGTATCATGATCCTCCGATGGATAGATGCGAATGATAACATGACCGAAGTCCTATGCTTCCCGATGTGGGATACTTGCCCTCATGGAAGCCCAAGCTAGGGTTTTTCTTCCAAAACTGGCCACCAACCTGTATCTGCAAGACAAATGGATACTCCCTCTAAGGATATCAAGTCAAAGAATCATGATGAGTGAATCAAGTCAATAAAAGAGCCATTAAAGCATGCATACTAGGACTACATCATATGAACATGTGCTTAAGAAACTAGACGTTTTGTCAAGTTTGGTTGTGGGAGGGTTGGCATGGTACTTCTTTTCAATGGATCAAAACCCCTAAGTCTAGGAACAACCCTGTATGAGTCAAGTGAATGAAATGGAATGGATGGGGGAAGTACTCAATGGGAATGGGGTTCATGATATGCAAGGGTCCATAGTATCTCATTTATGGGTGCCTTTGTGGAGGGTGTGTTGCACCTTCGTCCATAATGCATTTTTTCCAAGCCCATTGATTTCTTTTTTCTTTGTTTATTTATATTTTATTTCAATATAGCAAAGGGTGAATTGGAGGCCACTACCCTGGCATGGTGACCAGATATTGGCAGTGTCACCCACAAGTACTTTCACGGAAATGAGAAGGATGGCTCGTGATGAGACCCCCTTTCCCTCAACCATGCAATAAAGAGCCATTACCCTAGTTTGATGGCCAGAAATGGTAATGTAATACTGTTAGATACCCATGGACATGATGGGATGGATTGTGATGAGACCCCCTATCCTCAACTAATCCTTTAAGCATCTTTATTTATTATTTTCATGGGGTCCCTATTTTCTTGCGGAGAATCTTTTCATTGTTTTCTCGGGATCCCCTGAGTGAAGCATCTAGAAGGTTATTTCATTAGGCTTTTATATTTTTCCAGCTAACTCCCCTCTGGGCCTTTAGCCCCTTCTTCCCATGAAATGAGAAATGGTCCCTTCTAGGGTTAGTCTACCCCAAAATCCCAAGAGATGATGTCATGAGGGGAAATAATGATGGAAAGTGGTAAGTATGTTTAGGAGTGGCACGATGAATCATCAAAGGAAGCTCCCAAAAACATACCATCCTAAGGGTGACCATCTACTTGAGTGCCCCAAGCCAACCACCAACATTTACACAAGGTAAAAGAAATAGTTTCCAAAGAAAATTTCTTGTAATAAAAAATAACCTCTAATACACAAGCTAGAATGCCTCAAATATTGAAATGATACCCACCATCATACATGACCTGTACCACATGAAGAAATACCCATGTGACATATGGTAGTAAGTTGGTGTGGATGATGACCAGGTACTAGATCAATGTGGTGGAAAATGCGGGTCTATGTCTGTGCAAAAGGGATATTGTCGATCATGTGGCCTCTCGACACTCCATATCTGCAACCTTAGGGCCTAGAGATGTAATCTCCTTAGTTATCCACAAAATGGGGATAACATCTAGCTCCTACTTGGGGAAATGTGTTCGTCGTAGCATGCATGAGAACCACAACATATCCTGGTAGACCTGTGCCTGGGGTCTGTAACATCATGCTCTTGCGCGCACCTGATGTGACTTATTATTTGAGGACACTTGCATGAAAGTGATCTGGTTCATTATATGATTGACTGCTTCACTTATGGATTTTGATGATGAGACTGTGGATTATGATGTTATGATGTATTATTTATGTATAAACATGTGTTATTGACTGGTTTCTCCTGAGTGTGCATGAATCTTGGTAGATTGAGGATGTCAATGGCATTGATGGACCTCCTTGGACTCTGGATCGAGTTAGGGAGTGGGATGTATATGGTTTGAGTATTTTTGTTATTGCATATGTGACATATGACTGGGTATATTATGATGTTGTTTATGGATCGCTGACATGTTTTCGTTGATGGATGCAGGATGACAATTTCTTGCTAAATAGAATCGGGTGACAAGTGTATGGGGGAGAATTTTTCCTAATTAATTTTTAATAAAACAAATTTAATGTGCAAATGGAAGTGTCACTAAGAAGAACTCTATAAAATAAATGGCAGAGAAGGGGAATGGATCACAAATGTTATGCATAATGTTATGTTGTCGGATTTTTCTCTTGACTGATTTTTCTTGTGGGATTTGGGATACCCAGCTCGGATAGAGAGTGGTAGCCCGACCTTGCAAGGCGAGCTGGGAGATAACTTTCTCTAGTTTGTGTGCATGACCCCTTTGCGGCTCGAGGGGATCAGGGGGAAGAAGAGTACCCCTAAAGTTGGTTGGGAGGTATCGATCAGGTCTCAATTATTAGAAAGTGAGAGTGAGAAGGATCACCAACAGCCGAAGAACATCAGCAAGCCGTCAGTCAGATTATGATATACATTTTTTTTAAGTTGCAGTTGTAAATTAGTTAGAAGTGTACATAGATTTATTGTTGATGCATTTATAATGGTTGTCTGATATTGTTGGGCATAGTCCCCCTCTTAGTTTTTGTTGTGTCTTCCTTGTTTACTTTGATGTGATTAAACTCTACGTGTGATCAAGGAAAAACGCCCAGCATAGGGGCATGTCTCCACTGCATTTTTGTTGTGTCTTGTTTATTTTGATGTGATTAAACTATGCTTTTGAGCAAGAAAAACGACCATCATAGGGGCATGTCTCCTTTGCATTTTTGTTGTGTCTTCCTTGTTTATTTTGATGTGATTAAACTCTATGTGTGAGCAAGGAAAAATTCCTAACATAGGGGCATGTCTCCTCTCCATTTTTGTTGCATCTTCCTTGTTTATTTGGATGTGATTATACTCTACGTGTGAGCAAGGAAAATGCCCAGCATAGGGGCATGTTGCCTCTGCGTTTTTGTTGGGTCTTTCCTTGTTTATTTTTTATGTGAAAAGACTCTGTGTGTGAGAAAACAAAATGCCCATCATAGGGGCATTTTGCCTCAGCGTTTTTGTTGTGTCTTTCCTAGTTTTAATAATGTGAACAAACTCTGAATGTGAGCAAGAAAAATGCCCAGCATAGGGGTATGTTTCCTCTGCGTTTTTTTGTGTCTTTCCCTATTTATTTGATGTGATTAAACTTTGTGTGTGAGCAAGAAAAACACCCAGCATAGGGGCATGCTTCCTCTGCATTTTTGTTGTGTATTTCCTTGCTTTATTAATGTTATTATGAAATCTTATAATAATGTTCATCATTAATGTAAGCTTGTAATAAATGCTCAGCTTTAAATGTTTCATTTTATTAAATGTTTAAATGAATGGTTATTTTAATGGTTGCATAGGCATTTATTGATGTTATTATTAATGCTAATAATAATGTTCATCATTAATGTCTATTTAATTAACTTTTATGACGAACGATTATTATTAATGTTGTATAAGCGTTATTAATGTTCGGTTATTATTAAATGTTTATAATAATGTCCATTATTAAATGTCGGTTTTTATTAATTGTTTATGATGAAGGGTCATTATTAATGTTGTTTTAGTAAATGTTTATAGAGGAGTGGTTAAGCAAAGCACTTGAGTCTCTTGCACAAATGGATTGTATGTCATAATGATAGTTAAATATTTTTAGATTTCCTTAGTACCTTGTAATAATTGAAAAGTAAGATCAATTACGAGATTAGATTTCTTTTGTGCCTTGGAATAAAAAGGCTTGGGTACTCTTGCGCAATAGATGACATGGATGCATGTTTGCTTAGATTTAGTTTATTTCTTGCGCGCATGAATTTAATGTATTGAATGATGGTTTTAGACGTTTAGTTATTTAGTTTATTTAGTTTGTTCTTGAATGATGGTTTTAAATTTAGTTTATTTCTTGCACGTATGAAAATTAAGGTATTGAAGGAGGTATTGTATAATGTTTAGATTTTTCTTTTTGCGCAATAAAATGTAACGAATGTATTTACCTTGCGTCATTGAATTAGCTTTGATTGATATTAGAATGATTTCATTATGGATTCCATATAATGTATGATAGTTAAGGGTTTTTGGACTTCTTGTGCAATGGGTTTTATGTTATGTATGATGGTGTAGAATTGTTTATCTTGCGCTTGGATGATGTTGATGAATAAGTGTTAGGATCGTTGGCACCATGGACTAAGTTGAGGTGTAAATTGTTTACGCCTTATTTATCTAGCATGCTTGTCACAATGTTACTGTATGATTCCCGGTGAATGATTAAATGTGTGCATTGATTTGACATGTGAATTATGTAAATACGGAAATTAGATCATGTGCACACCTTGATTATGATGTTGAATATTGTAATTTGAGTATTGATTTAATCTCGCACCTGGAAGATAAGTAGATTTTGTTTGCGCCTTAAAAATTAAATAAGTAGATTATTGCACCTCGGCTTATGTCGTTGCTAGATGGATTTGGTATTAATTTCTCCTGGCCATGAAATTTCATGTTACATGTGTTGTTTTTTTTTAATGCTATTGCACCTTAATGATCATTGATGTTGTTATTTAGCTTAGTCGGATTGAACTTGATTGTGTTGGGTGGAATGTAGACACCTCCTTGTTCCTCAGAATAGTCGTCATCCCTGAGACCATAAATGGTCAAAATCGATGGGAACCTAGGCTTGAGCGTTGCTTATGTGTCCTGGAGGTCCTAACCTTGCAGGGTAGGTTGGGCGGGTAGTCATTGTATAATCTTTATTTGATGAGTGTTGTCTTAAATTTCTCAAATCTTGATGTGTTAATTTGCTATGCCTTTTATGTTTATGCGTCGCTATCCTTCATTGACACATTGATTGTGTTGTTATTTATATTAGTAATGAGTAGCGGGTGATGTTGTTACTTTGTGTCGTCGTTCATTTATGATGAAGGTTGATTATATGTCGTTACTAAATTGTGGATGTGTCAGTTGCGATGTGATTGATTACGACTATGTGTAGAGTGTAATTCATTCTTTATGATGTCGTCGAGTTATGTTGCTAGGATTTTTTTGTTGACATTATTTTCCTAATGCTTTAAAAAAAAAAATTACTTGTTGTATATTGTTTTTGTGTTGTAACGGTTGGGGCCATTACAAGGTCGTAGGACCCTGAATATCAAGTCTCAAAGGTGTTAGGTGAAATCGTACAACCAATGCAACCACCTAATCATCGAACAAAGAAATTTCCCCCTCTACTTAATCATGTGAAACAACAAAGATAAGTCCATCACATAGTAATCATGAGCATAAATAAACATATAATAAATCATGAAATAAAACACATGGAGATGGGTGGGAGGGAGGAAATCCTGTTGAAAAGAGGAACCACAATATCGATCATCTTGGAACTCCCACGTGCAATCATAGCCACAAACCCGATCTATCCATATATAGAGTGGACTAGCATTTGTAGATGATGTCTCATCTTCATCCTCATCAACATAAGCATTGTTCCCTAAAGACTGAGAATATTTGAGGAAACTCAAGAAGACCCCATGCTTCACCCGAGGGGAATAAATGAGGTATGGGACAGGCTCAAGTCTAGAAGAAGAAAAGCACCACCTCTTCGTTTGTGAATTCTAGTGAGAATCCCCAATATGACAAAAATTTCACTTCGTAGAGTGAATCTCTGATTTCCCCAGGATGTCTATGTCTTGGTATTCTTCCAGAATCAAGGGAGAATATGTCTAAAAATCCTTATAGAAAAAATATGCATCCCCAAAAGGATATGCATCACCCTGAAAATGTTGTGACAAGTCATTATCAAATGGATTGAGAAAATATGTGATCATGTCACCATCACCATCCAAAACATCTAAGTCATATATGCATGGAGACCAATCCTTTATTTGAGGGCTGCCCTCAACATCGTAAGTGGGATCTCTGTCAAAGGTGAAAAGGCTGATGTCCCATCCACATTTTCCAATCTGTATGAAAGTGTCAATATGTTGATCAATTGTATCTGAGGGCTCTTCTAGTGCTCCTTCACTTCCAGGATCATGGAATAGGTTTTCATCAAGATCCTAGAAAGGATCATAACGCATAATGTTCTCTTCTTGATGTGTAGGATGAATAGTGGTTTGGATGTCTTCATTTGGGTCATTAAGTGAAAGCACTTCATCTTCATTAAATTCATCCTCAGAATATTCAATGTGGCAAGCTTCATCAAGATCTTCCTGGAATATTTCTTCATAAGAATTTTCTTCAAGCATCTCTTTTACTTGACTCATCAGCTCTTCAACGACTTCATTAGCAACTTTTTCCCTTTCCATTTTCAAAATTTCCTTCCATGAGAGATGGAAGGATCTTGGTTGATTCTAAGGTGCCATAGTCCCATCGACTAGAAGAACACCTCAAAGGATTTTCCGGGGGAGAGAAAGACTTATCAAAGGATGAAAAGGGAGAGAATGTGAAAGGTAAGTAATGGAAAGGTGGGTTTGGGAAATGGTGGAGTCACCAGACAAAATTTGAAGAAGGTTTTTCAAAGGAAAATGGGTAGGTTCTTAGAGTGGAGTTTCCAGGAAAGCTTGGGGTGAAGGCTTTGGGAAAGAGACTTGCCAAAAGTGTCATTTAGGGGACAAAGAGGATTCAAAATCCTCCCCAACAATGGCACCAAAATGTTATAGCACAAGTTGTAGGTTGGGAAAATCCTTAACCAACCACAAAAGAAAGTGCTACAACTTGGGAATCCTACACCCAATGTCACCTCAATGTAGGTCTCGCACTTCAAGGGTGACTAGGTCACTCTAGGGAGGAGATCCCGGTGACCATAGGGGGAAAGATAGGGGAAATGAAAAGGTAATGGAGAGGCCCCTAGAATTCAGTGTACTAAGTGGAAAAGAGGAAAAGGGAGATGCGTTGCTGACCAAGTAATGCTGCCCCAAAGGATGTGTTGCTTAGCCTGATGATTGTACATGCCCGAGACACAAGAAAAATCCAAATGAAAAGCAATATATCAAGTGGATAAGCAAGTTAAACCTGTTGTCCCTATTTTGCAGCAGTTATATCAGTAATGGATTACATCCAAATCAACAAGTAAAATGTTTATATTAGTTAGCAATGTCCACAATAAAACTAGTATCCAATGTAGACCGAAAATAGCACTTCAAGACTGAATAAAGATGGTTGTCATAAAAGTAAATTTCTGCAGCAGTACATAAACCTTATGGATGTAGCATTCAATTAAGTACAACAAGAAATCTGACCATCAAAAAATGCCAAAATCTATCCCAATAGATGCACCTAGGTTAGTAGGTTAAACTAGCAAAGCTAGAGGGTTAGTCTAGGGTTGGTTTGTGAGATATTAGTAGTTAGGGTTAGAGTTTAAAGCATCCCTAATGGTTGTAGGTTAGTTTTAATACAAAAATAATAATTTGTGGGAGAAAGAGGATGCCCTAAGGGAGGAATAATCCCCAAGGCATCAAGATCATTATCCAAAAGAGACAACTTGAAAACTTGAAATTTGTATGTTTACTAAGGCAACAATTTATTTCTCCCATGCAATAATTAAATGACTAGTTCCTTTAAGAAATGGTTAATGGAGTCAAGAGAATGTGAAGAATCTAGATAGGCTACTTCCTTGGGGGTATAAACCCTTTTACTCCCCAAGACAAGTTTTTCTTAGCTAAGGTTTCAACTAGGAGGGTGTATGCAATTATACTCCTCTTAGTAAACCCTTATGAAGCAATATTCCCTTAGAAATAAAATGGTGGAAACACAAGTAGGGGTATATTCCCTTATATTCCCTACTTGGCTCAAGAAAATATAACCTTTAACTTGTACAAATGATAATACAATGAAATAAATGGCACCTTCAAGCATTAAAATGGAATAAAAGCGAGACTAACCACCAAAAAAAAATGAATAAAACCTTCCAAGGCTAGCGCACCATCTCCATCAACCATAACCAAGACATAGCCATAAACAAAATCAAAAGAGAGAGAACTAGCCAAAGAGAGTGAAAATTTCAGTCCAAGATCCTCTCACAATGGAGAGTTTTGTCTTTAAAATGAGATATTATGATCTCTATTTATATAAAAAGTTTCCAAAATAATTTTTCCACATAATAATAGAGTAAAGCACAAGACTAGTGGTCAACAACCCTAATATTTCCCCTTTACAAAGATAATATTTAAAAATTCTCTTTAATTTCACTTTTGCACAAAGAAAACCCTAAAATAAAGATGACGTCATCCCTTAAAAGAGAACGCTTTGGAAAATTGAGCAAGTCGTTAGAGCTAGGATGCAAAGTAGGGCCTCCAAAGGCCATGTGGCAATCATCTCGAGCCTCTCCACCTAAAAATTCCAATAACCACATGCTCCTCAAATGTGACATCAAGCCCCTAGGGTGTGACGTATTTCCCCTTCTGGGAAAGTCGTTTGGCATGCAAAGGGTGGGCTATGTTTATCGAGTTGTCTCCTAGGTCTCTGAAAGCATCTCTATGTCATCTGGCATGTGGGCCTATGTCATCCATCTTGTGGGTTGCTTTCCCTCATGGAAGCCCAAGCTAGGCTTGTTCTTCTAAAACTGGCCACCAACCTGTACTTGCAAGACAAATGGATACGCCCTCCAAGGATCTCAATTCCAAGCATCATGATGACTGAATCAAGTCAATAAAATAGCCAGTAAATCATGTATACCAGGACTACATCATATAAACATGTGCTTAAGAAACTAGACGTTTTGCCAAGTTTGGTTGTGGGAGGGTTGGCATGGTACTTCTTTTCAATGGATCAAACCCCTTAAGTCTAGGAACAAACCTATCTGAGTCATGTGAATGAAATTGAATGGATGGGGGAAATACTCAATGGGCATGTGGTTCATAATATGTAAGGGTCCATAGTATCTCATTTATGGGTGCCTTTGTGGAGGGTGTGCCGCACCTTCATCCATAATGAATTTTTTCCAAGCCCATCAATTTCCTTTTATCTTTATTTATTTGTATTTTATTTCAATATAGCATAGGGTGAGTTGGAGGCCACTGCGTTGGCATGGGGACCAAATATTCGCAGTGTCACCCACAAGTACTCTCACGGAAATGAGAAGGTTGGCTTGTGATGAGACCCCCTTTCCCTCAGTCATGCAAAAGAGAACCATTACTCTGGTGTGATGACCAGAAATGGTATTGTCATACTGTTAGATACCCATGCACATGATAGGCTAGCTCGTGATGAGACCCCCTATCCTCAACTGATCCTTTAAGTGTCTTTATTTATTCTTTTCATTGGGTCCTTATTTTCTTGTGGATAAGATTTTCATTGCTTTCTCTGGATCCCCCGGGAGAAGCATCTGGAAGGTTATTTCATTAGGATTTTATATTTTTCCAACTAACTCCCCTCTGGGCCTTCAACCCCTTCTTCCCATGAAATGAGGAATGGTCCCTTCTAGGGTCAGTCTACCCCAAAATCCCAAGAGATGATGTCATGAGGGGAAATAATGATGGAAAGTGGTAAGTATGGTTGAGAGTGGCATGATGATTCATCAAAGGAAGCTCCCAAAAACATCCCATCCTAAGGGTGACCATCTACTTGAGTGCCCCAAGCCAACCACCAACATTTAAACAAGGTAAAAGGCATAGTTTCCAAAGAAAATGTCTCATAATAAAAAATAGACTCTGATACACAAGCTAGAATGCTTCAAATATTGAAATTATACCCACCATCGTACCTGACTTGTACCACATGGAGCAAGACCCAAGTGACTTGTGGTGGCAAGATGGTGTGGACGATGAACAGGTGTTGGATCAATGTGGTGGAAAATACGAGTTTATGGCTGTGTAAAAGGGATTTTGTTGGTCATGTGGCCTCTCGACACTCCATAAATGCAACCTGAGGGCCTCGAGACATAATCTCCTTAGTTATCCACAAAATGGGGATAATAGTTCCTGTAACTACCCATTTCCTTATTAAATTAAATGTCTTTGGGTGGATTGTCATACAATTTGTTGTGCTAAATGTAAGAATCGAAGTACTTTGAAATTCACATCTCTATTACACACACACACACACAATATTATGACCTTTGCGACGTATTCATTTTGTATCTATAAAAAAAATTATGATGGTCTGTAGTTATGAAATTCTTATTTAAGTTACTAAACAARTTTTAATTTTCGATCGAATCAGTGACTGCAGGTTAGTGAGATGGCTCGGGTCGGAAATGTTTTAGGAGAAGAATCTATAAAGGATGTATTCGCCCCTAGAATCAAAAGTAATATAAAAAGTTGTCGTTAGCCTTTCCTTAACCCTTCTTACCTCTGTTCCTTACCGTACTGTTAAGGTTAACATTTGTTGTAATCCTTTACACATAGAGAATATGTTCTTCGCATGATGGATTAGAGTAGGTAATAATAATAAAGTGTTTCCTTGAAGCATAGCATTGGGCTCATTGAAAGAGATAGAAGATGATTCACGACCGTAAGTTAGTAATACTGACTTGGGTGGATTCTTAAAAAAAAAAAAAAAACCTCCAAGGCATCACCATTCTACTATAGGGTTATCTCTTCCAAGCTACCGTTATCTCAAGATGTAAAAGATTCCCAAGCTTCCTTGAAAATCCTATATCCTAGACCGGTGAAATTTTTGAACTGGATGAAAGTATCGATTTTGTCGCTTCAAATCGATTAAGATTTTCTCGCCACTTCTTAGACCACCGTTTGATTGGATTCCTTGTAAAACCAGATTCAAAAACGGTGTTGATCACTGAAATCCTTCATTCGTGGTTTAGGACGCAGAGCATGAAGCTTGAGTACCATGGGTCCTCAGTGTTATTGGATATTTTCTCTCGTAACTATACTTGTGTAAAACACTAGCCGATAGTGTACGTTTCCAGATGAATTCACTTTGTTTTTAACTCGAGCCAGTCATCGTTATGTTTACTAGTTTTAACAGAAATATTTTATGTTCCGGGAAGTGAACTTCGTGACATCCGATAGCCAGCGACTACCTGTCTTTCTGAGGCGGTTTAATATTTTTCAACACTTGGGTAGTTACTCCATCGGTCGTCATAGACAAATGGATTGTTGAATCGATAACTGGTCGTTCATGCGAGGCTCACTTTTATTCTTGTGTAAGATTATCTTATATATTTCAGACCATTTATTGAAGTCAAGTTTTACTTGTATAGATCCTGCACAATCTTTTACTTATAAACGGTTACTCTTG
>ML779160.1:348306-395635 GCA_009831015.1 Picea engelmannii
CATAAACCACTCTAATCTCTCATAATTTCTAATAAAAAATTGGGGAAAATCTAATAAAATATCTAAACTTGGACATAAGGAAAATAACAAAAGAAAACGTTTACCACAATATCCACCTTGATTTCATCCACAACACAAACAATCGAAATTTAATCATACCATGACCATCATAGCTTTATATCAAGGATTCGATAATTGTTTTTAGAGAAACAACATCAAAATAAGAAAACAAAGAATGCAACTAGAGAGAAATTCAAATCAAAGAAAAGTATACTTGCATTTGTGGAATGAAATTGTTTTCCCTCTAGGAGAACATCAACTTATAATGCTTTATGTTTGGCATGTTATTCTGACTCCATGAAACATTGACTGCCCCATGTGACACCTCACAAACCTATGTGTCACACATCTAATTTGTTAACATGCACACACATAATATACATATATACAAAGTGTGACCATTACATTCCAATAGATTTTAAGGAGACTAGAGTTTGTAAAATTCATGTGGATTTTTAAAACTCACAGGGAAAGCCATCTGAGCTTGGCGACTTTTGCTTGTCAAAAGCCTTGAGAGCTTTGGTATTATCATCACATTGAGCTTATTTGCAGTTTTGGTGATAGATGGTAAGTTTATCACTAAACATGGCAATATTGGTGATCAAAAGGGGTTGCTTATCCCACCACCCTTGCATTGGGGGAGAACTTAAAAATCAAAGGCAAAAAACTATCGAGTAGCTAACATTCCTTGGGTCAAACTCTTGAGTATGTGGTTATATTCTTGTCTAAAATATGACTAGGTAAAACATAGGTTATGAGATTCTCTTTATGCAAGTGTTTAGGTCGTAGATCCGCAAATTTGAATTAATGTGAAACCATGCCTCTTTCTCCAACTCATCATGGGATATATATCCTCTTCATCTTCCTACCATTCCAAAAGGTAAAAATATTTGCATTGTGGCCAATGAGATCCTAAGTTTCTCTTAACCAAGTGCTTATGATTGCTTTTTGAGGCACTCTTTCAAGGAAATACTCAACAATGGAAAGAAAGAATCAAAATGCTAAGTAGAAAACTTAATGCAAAGCAAGGCGTATATGTGGAGTGTGTTTGATGAGTCTTGATCAAATGCATATACTTAGTCAATACTATATTTATTTATATTTTTGTGCATCTCACACAGTGCTTCAACTACCTCAACTACTGAATGTAAATGTCTAACCTAACACTATTCTCCACATGCCAGTTTGTACTTGTATATATATTATATACACCTAATGAATTATAGAGTGTGCAATGTTTATTGTCCAATATAGTATCTATACCTAATGAAGTATAGAGTGTACAATGTTCATTGTCCAATAATTCTCTTCTTTCAATTTGCTTCTTGTATGTATTTTTTCATTTTAATTTCACTTATGAACATATCAATTGGTATTAAAGTTTGATGATCAGGGATCTTTTGAATTTTCAATTCTGGATTTTCTCAGAGCTTATCCCATCTACAATCTTCCTTGAATTTTCAACAAAGTCTACACCAAAACTCTGAGTGATATTTGCATGGGTGACTTCAAGAAATTACTCTAAGGTAACTTATGCACCTCTTCATCAAATCATTCATTTTCTTCTAAGTGCAGATATTCATTCCTAAATTTTCGCAGCCTCAAAGCTATTGGAATTCCTCCTATTAATCTATGCAATTCTGACAATTTTCAATGAAAATTTATGCTCAAAGAACATTACATTAATTTCTACCAAAGTTGGTGGATGGAAACCTGAAATATATTAGAATTACTACATTTTCTAAGGCATGGTGAAGGGTGACAGGGCAGCAACAAATGAGGTGCTAGAAGGGCTAGGTAAGGGGTGTTAGAAGGAGGCGTTGTGTCAAGTCGGGGTCGTTGGGAGCGATGAAGAAATTGTTGGGGAGGAAATTGACGAGAAGGGAGATGAGGAACATAAGGTTCATGGATGGGTTATGGGGGAGGTCGACGAGGTTGAGGGAGAATCCAGGGAGGTTGAGGAGAGGAAATGGCTTGGTGGAAGGGATGCCATGAAAAAGATTACAGTGTGAGAAGAAGCATATGGTTTCTAGCCTATAATTTGCAAGGAACCCCTGGTAAAAAACAAAGCAAATAAATAATAGCTTGTAACTAATTAGTAAAACAATCAGGGCTTGGAGAGCTTGTAACTATGAAAGTATCGATTTTGGCATCATGATGTCAACCCTTGAGTATCTCCACTCCACCATCGTTGTCGGGCTTGGACGAATAGGGCTCCTCTGCCTCTGTCAGTCCAAATTTTCCGGATAGGGCCTCCTTCGACTCTCTTTGTCATTGTCGAGGGGACTTTCTATGCTCGTCGTGGGGTTTTGTTGCTCTACTAGTCTTGGACGGAATGGGCACAAGTGGTTTTGTTGCTCTGCTAGTCTTGGTCGAAATGGGCACGAGTGAATTTGCTTCTCTGCTAGTCATGAATGGGCGCGAGTTGTTTGACATTTGGTTTTAGTTTTTATGTTTTTTTATTTTTTATTTTATTGTATTTAATATAATTAATATAATATATATATATATATATATATATATATATATATATATATATATATAACCTTATAATTAAGTACATTTTACTCAAAACGGGTATAGACAAGGGGAATATGACTCTTTAATTAAAACAAAGCATTGTGATGGTCCCTATGGATGCTAGCACAATTTGATTTATGGACAGTGCTCTACATGTCAAAGTGAATAAATTCAACCAAGCGTGGGTAAACGACAAGAGTAACTTGAGTCCTCATTCTAAATTGGTGACTTGAGTCCTCGTAGACTTAGAGAGTGGGTGGCTTATGATGCCAAATTCTTTGGCCCTTAATAGCATTTCATTTTCCATTATGTGAGATGTGGCGTGCATCCTCAAGTTAGAGACACACTGGAGCCATGGGTTCCCAATGATTTTCAAGCATTGAAAGATATAACCATCCAAAAAAAATTGATGGGTATTGTTGTAACAGATATCAAAATTGACTGCGCTGGGGAAGGTGTCCTACCCGGCTCCAATTCATCCTCCTAGCATGTACCTGCAAGAAATTCCTAAAATCGTTTCATGAACCTTTAACCAGGGTTCAAATGTTATGAGCATGGATTTTCACCCACTACAGCCAACAATACTGCTAGTTGGAACGAATGTTGGTGATATTGGAATTTGGGATGTGGGTTCACGGGAAAGATTGGCTCTCAGAGCCTTTAGTGTATGGGATATCTCAGCGTGCTCAATGCCACTGCAGGCAGCACTTGTCAAAGATCCAGGTCTCTCTGTAAATCAATGTATTTGGAACCCAGATGGGACATTGCTTGGGGCTGCATTTTCCAAGCATATTGTCCACTTATATTCATATACTGGTGTTTGCGAGTTGAGGCAACATCTAGAGATTTGTGCCCATATTGGTGGTGTGAATGATATTGCTTTTTCTCACCCGAATAACAAGCAGCTCTGTGTTATCACTTGTGAAGATGATAAAGCTATCAAGGTGTGGGATGTTGTAACTGGCACCAAGCAATACACATTTGAAGGACATGAAGCACCTGTATATTCAGTCTGCCCTCATCATATGAAAAATATCCAGTTCATTTTCTCTACGGCTATTGATGGAAAGATCAAAGCTTAGCTCTATGATCTATTGGGATCTAGAGTAAATTAGGATGCCCCTGGGCATTGGTGTAATACAATGACTTACAGTGCCGATGGAACGCGGCTTTTCTCATGTGGAACAAGCGAAGAAGGGGAATCGTACTTGGTTGAGTGGAAAGAAAGTGAAGGTGCAATCAAACGAACATATTCTGGATTCTGAAAATGGTCCTTAGGAGTTGTGCAGTTTGATACAACAAGAAACAGGTTTCTTGCAGTTGGTGATGAATTTCAAATTAAGTTTTGGGACATGGATAATATCAACATTTTGACAACTACCGATGTTGAGGGTTGTTTGCCAGCAAGCCGTCGCCTCCGTTTCAATAAGGGTCCTTACTTGCTGTAACTACAACTGATAATGGGATCAAGATGTTAGCACATGTTGATGAAGTCCGCTTGCTTCATATGCTTGAGAATAGGGTGTTTGAGGGTACAAGAATACCACCAGAGGTGATGTCAACGAAGATAGCTTCAAAAAAAAATGCCACGGCTGCTATGGTAAACATAGCTGCCCCGCTTCCTAGTCCAATAGAACGGTTGGAAAGGGTTCCTCCTGCTGTATCAATTTCTACTATCAATAGTCTTGACAGCACCTGGACAGCAGATGTGAAACCTAGGCTCCTGGATGAGGCTGCAGATAAGAGCAAGAACTCGAAGTTGGCAGAGATCACTGATATCACCCATCATAGGTCTCTTAGGTTTCCAGATACGTTACCTACTGGAAAGCTAGCCAGATTAATATATACTAATTCAGGGGTTGTTGTCCTAGCTCTTTCCTCCAATGTTGGTGGTTGCGTAATGATCGCGATCCATCTGGCAAGGCCATAGAAAATACTACATCGTAACTGTGGCAGCCAGCGAGTGGAATCCTTATGACAAATGATACGAATGACACAAATCCAGAAGAAGCAGTCTCATGCATAGCCTTGTCAAAGAATGATTCTTATGTTATCTTTGTTTCTGGTGGGAAGGTGTCCCTATTCAACGATAATGACACCTACGCTGACGACGTGATCATGAAGGTAACGGTTGCATTTAACCATTTTGGCAAAGGACTTAACAAATTAAAAAGACGAACCCGAACTTTGCACGCCATTCATGAATTATAGGCACCTCTACTCATTAAATTAAAAAGTCGGGATGGCAGAGAGAATTGGAGTGTTGGGCAAAGACAATTATTTGTTTGGGACGTGCGTTGCTAAGGAAAAGTCGAATTTTTGTTTTGGACAGACATATGCCATTCTCCAGAAAATAATTAGAAAGGAATTTGCAGACTGCACTGTAATTGTCGTTGCACACATGATACCTGCTGTTACGGACATGTTGCAATTTCGTTTGGCCACGCATGCACTATTGATTATGGTTCTTGCAGATAAGGAAGATGAGATTCCACAAGTGGAGGTGGGTGTGAAAACAACGCCCGTTTTTAATCGACCTACTCAGTATTTCCGTTATTCCGTGGACTATGACCTCAAGGACTTGAACCCACGCTCTCTCGGAGCTATCAATGGCGACAGGAAGAGCACCTATGATCTTGTAGAGTAGAGGTCATATCTCTACGTTTGAGTTATCAAAGCCCGGAATTTGGCTGCCAAGGACTTGAATGGGAGCTCTGATCCTTATGCGAAGATCACAGTGGAAACCACAGCATCCGCACGCGAACGATTGCCAACAACCTGAATCACGATTGGGATCAAGTCTTCGCAAATTGCTAAAGAGAAGCTCAGCTCGTCGACGCTCGATATCAGCCTATGGGACGCAGACGTCGGGAAGAAGGACGATTTCATGGGCATCAACCATGATCGCAATGTTCACATGGAAATTCTTTCAGTACAAAGACAAGGCAGCTTTTGAGGTTATAGGCTATTGCCTATTGATTGCTAAAGGTTCTGTTGAGACTCTGAAACTCAACATGGTGCTCATATTGCTTCCAGTCTGTAGGAACACAATTACTTGGCTCCGCTCTACTTGGATTGTTCATTTCATTTGATGACAATATAAATTTTCATAAGACTATTTCAGCGGCCATTTTTGTCGGAGTAATCCTACATGCGAGCAACCATTTAGCTTGTGATTTCCCTCGAGTAACCCACGCCTCTAAATCAGATTTCGCAAAAATACAACAGTACTTCCATCACAACAAAAGGCCTACATATGCAGATATGGTCAAAGGACCAGAAGGTATAACTGGGATCTGCATGGTTGTTCTGATGACAACAACATTCACACTTGCAACTCGGTGGTTCAGAAGAAATGTTGTTAAGCTTCCGCGACCTTTCAACAGGTTGACAGGGTTCAACGCCTTCTGGTATTCTCACCATCTTCTGGTGATTGTATACATCTTGCTCATCGTCCATGGGGTCATAATCTTCTTAGAGCACAAATGGTACAAGAAAACTACATGGATGATTACATTAGGACGTTGGGATATTGGACAGAAGAATTAAAAAGAGTTTTTTCTGCAGCGGGTGCAAGTGAGCCTCCTGCAATTGCCAAGACAACAGAAGCTGAGACTGCTAGTCTGGCAGTTTAAACTGCAGAATGATACCTAGCATTAGAACCTGTCCACTTGTCAAAACAATTAGAAATGGTTCAAGAGCCAGCAACGCACCTGGCATTCGCACAGTCCAGAGAAGGCGAACCGGTTCATATTTCCTGGAACGCTAAGAGTTTTTTGTTAGATTTTCTCTCTTTTAAAATAATGATGTTGCTAACACTAAAAAGGGGAGCCCGGGAGCCTTTTTGGAGGCTGGGTTTGTAATGCAGTCTTTTTCAGCAAATATAGAACAGAATGCCAAGAGATTCTATACTTTGTCACTGTCTAATTCCATTTTCTTCTTGTATTATCGTTTTTGAAGTTTTCATCACTGCGCTTTCTTCCTTACATTCATTATTTCAGCTTGTAATGGTTACAATTCAGTAATACCTCTGTTGTAGCTAATTTAAAGCATTCCTTAAGGTGCAGTTTTTCCTTTGTTTTGTCGTGAGTAGAACAAGACCTGCATCCTAATTGTTTTTCCTTATTTACAAGTTTTATTTGTTCACAGCCTTTCCTCTGTCTTTCTATGAGTGAGACAAGACCTGTGTTCAGGTATTTGAAGTTCAGTGTTATTTCTTCTATTGAAAGGAAGACCAGATACTTGTCTTTTTCTCTCAGTTTTGTTCATCCCCTATCTTCTATCCATCCTCATGATTTTAAATTGAATTAGACAAACGAGGTCATGCTTTTTCGTTTCTGATCTATAAATGAGTGGAATGACTATTTTCAACCTAGTTCTAGAAGCCTCCTATGACTGATCAATCAACAAGATTTATTTCTTTTAAAAATGTGCTAAGGCTTGGCTCTTTTACAGCCTAGAGTCAACTCTTGCGACAACATTTTCTGGCGCCGTTGTCGGGGACGGAGGATGAAGTTATCTTCCCTGGGATACGACAAAATTCAGATCTATCTCTTGATGGTGAACAAGGGATAGGCATTCAATTGGCTGTGATCATTCACCTGGCGACTCCTTGGTTCATAGACTCTACATGATTTTGTTGGCGACTCCACTACTCTCAAATGTTGAATTCGTTCGATGCTCGAATTGCTGCAAGGTTTTCCCCTCTGGACTTTACAAATGTTTATGGATTTCCAAACACTGTTCCAGACATTAAAATGTGGGAAGATATCCTTCCTAAATTTGGAGAATATGAGGACGACAATCATGGTCAACATTTGTTTGAATTCCACAAGCTCATGGAAGAATTAAATGTACATCATGAAGATGTCCTCATGAAATTGTTTATGTTTTCATTGGAAAAATATGCTAGACTCTGGTATAAATCTTTACCCCATTCCAGTATTCCTTCATTGAGATGTTTTCACACACTTTTTCATCAACATTGTAAGAGGATATATTCTGCTGAAATCCTTTTTGAAGATTGTTGTGATACAAGTCCTCTTGAGGAGGAGGAAGAAAAAATAGAAATTTCTCAAGTTGATGAAGATGATCAGTATGAGGAAGAGTTGGCTCATAAAGATGTTGGATCTTGTGAACTTACTCAAGAAGAAGATATTCGGCATCACGGTCAACCTGCAAAAGAGATAGAAAGGAATGATTGTTGTTTTATTCAGAAAATACAGAGACCACCTTCTCCTTTAACTAAGGAAGAGAAGGGTCTGCCCCTGTGCAACTATGTTGCAGCCCCTACTCACATAGATTTACATCTTTCACACAGTCTCGGATATGAGTGTCAAACTTCTTCCATTTCTGAAAATGTAAACCTATTTTTAAATGGTGACAGTCATGTATTCCATGGAACTTTACAGGAAGTTAGTGAACCTATTTATGATGATTTTCTGCCAGAAGATCAAATTTTAGACTCTGCTTTGTTTCATGAAAAAGATATGGTTGCCATGTTTAATGATCCTGAGCATCATAAATCAGAACATAGAGTAGTCTTGGATGTTTTAAAACCTCAAGACAATATATTTTTCCAAGACCCTTTTGCTGATCTTTTGGATTCATTTAATGGAGGAATATGCTATGTCATGAATCTTTGGTCACAAGAATCGATGAAAGGTTTGAAAATCCCTGATCACCAATAGGTCAGATGGGAGTTGTCGGCTTCCTTTTTCTGCCTGCTCGAAGAAAGTGTGAGAAACTTTCAAATAAGTAGGCAATTATTGGATTGGCTTCATTGGCATTTTCGTATCATTTGATTCAGTGAAAATTTTTCAGTGGTTAGAGTAGGTGATGTATATAAATAAGCTTGACTGCAAGCATTAGATTACATCGATGGTTTTCAATATGTTTTTCAGTTCAGTTTTGAATCTAGTATGGTTTTGTTTTAAAGCATTACGACTCCATAGCCCAATGGATGAATAAGTGGGTTTTCGTTCCGAAAAGATGCGAGTAAAGTGATAGGGTTCAGGATTTGATGAGGATTATTTCGGGTCGCCCAATGGATGAAGGCACCTGGTCTACTGTTCTTGGCACTTTACAAGAAAGTACCATCCCTAGAGGGAGCCGATGTTGTAACAGATATCAAAATTGACAGCGCTAGGGAAGGTGTCCTACCTGACTCCAATTCATCCTCCTAGCATGTACATGCAAGAAATTCCTAAAATCATTTCATGAACCTTTAACCAGGGTTCAAATGTTATGAGCATGGATTTTCACCCACTGCAGCCAACAATACTGCTAGTTGGAATGAATGTTGGTGATATTGGAATTTGGGATGTGGGTTCACGGGAAAGATTGGCTCTCGGAGCCTTTAGTGTATGGGATATCTCAGCATGCTCAATGCCACTGCAGGCAACACAAAGATCCAGGTCTCTCTGTAAATCAATGTATTTGGAACCCAGATGGGACATTGCTTGGGGCTGCATTTTCCAAGCATATTGTCCACTTATATTCATATACTGGTGTTTGCGAGTTGAGGCAACATCTAGAGATTTGTGCCCATATTGGTGGTGTGAATGATATTGGTTTTTCTCACCCGAATAACAAGCAGCTCTGTGTTATCACTTGTGAAGATGATAAAGCTATCAAGGTGTGGGATGTTGTAACTAGCACCAAGCAATACACATTTGAAGGACATGAAGCACCTGTATATTCAGTCTGCCCTCATCCTATGAAAAATATCCAGTTCATTTTCTCTACGGCTATTGATGGAAAGATCAAAGCTTAGCTCTATGATCTATTGGGATCTAGAGTAAATTATGATGCCCCTGGGCATTGGTGTACTACAATGACTTACAGTGACGATGGAACGCGGATTTTCTCATGTGGAACAAGAGAAGAAGGGGAATCGTACTTGGTTGAGTGGAAAGAAAGTGAAGGTGCAATCAAACGAACATATTCTGGATTCCGAAAACAGTCCTTAGGAGTTGTGCAGTTTGATACAACGAGAAGCAGGTTTTTTGCAGCTGGTGATGAATTTCAAATTAAGTTTTGGGACATGGATAATATCAACATTTTGACAACTACCGATGTTGAGGGTTGTTTTCTAGCAAGCCCTTGCCTCCATTTCAATATGGGTCCTTACTTGCTGTAACTACAACTGATAATGGGATCAAGATGTTAGCACATGTTGATGAAGTCTGCTTGCTTTGTATGCTTGAGAATAGGGTGTTTGAGGGTACAAGAATACCACCAGAGGTGATGTCAACGAAGATGGATTCAACAACAAATGCCACGGCTGCTATGGTAAACACAGTTGCCCCACTTCCTGGTCTAATAGAACGGTTGGAAAGGGTTCCTCTTGCTGTATCAATTTCTACTATCAATAGTCTTGACAGCACCTGGACAGTAGATGTGAAACCTAGGCTCCTGGATGAGGCTGCAGATAAGAGCAAGAACTCGAAGTTGGCAGATATCACTGATATCACCCAGCGTAGGTCTCTTAGGTTGCCAGATACGTTACCTACTGGAAAGGTAGCCAAATTAATATATACTAATTCAAGGGTTGTTGTCCTAGCTCTTTCCTCCAATGTTGGTGGTTGCGTAATGATCGCGATCCATCTGGAAAGGCCACAGCAAATACTGCATCGCATCTGTGGCAACCAGCGAGTGGAATCCTTATGACAAATGATACGAATGAAACAAATCCAGAAGAAGCAGTCTCATGCATAGCCTTGTCAAAGAATGATTCTTATGTTATCTCTATTTATGGTGGGAAGGTGTCCCTATTCAACGATAATGACACCTACACTGATGACATGATCATGAAGGTAACGGTTGCATTTAACCATTTTGGCAAAGGACTTAACAAATTAAAAAGACGAACCCGAACTTTGCACGCCATTCATGAATTATAGGCACCTCTACTCATTAAATTAAAAAGTCGGGATGGCGGAGAGAATTGGAGTGTTGGGCAAAGACAATTATTTGTTTGGGACGTGCGTTGCTAAGGAAAAGTCAAATTTTTGTTCTGGACAGACAGATGCCATTCTCCAAAAAATAATTAGAAAGGAATTTGCAGACTGCAGTGTAATTGTCGTTGCACACATGATACCTGCTGTTACGGACACGTTGCAATTTCGTTTGGCCACGTACGCACTATTGATTATGGTTCTTGCAGATAAGGAAGATGAGATTCCACAAGTGGAGGTGGCCGTGAAAATAATGCCCGTTTTTAATCGACCTGCTCAGGATTTCCGTTATTCCGTGGACTGTGACCTCAAGGACTTGAACCCACGCTCTCTCGGAGCTATCAATGGTGACAAGACGAGCACCTATGTTCTTGTAGAGTAGAGGTCATATCTCTACGTTCGAGTTATCAAAGCCCGGAATTTGGCTGCCAAGGACTTGAATGGGAGCTCCAATCCTTATGCGAAGATCACAGTGGAAACCACAGCATCCGCACGCGAACGATTGCCAACAACCTGAATCGCGATTGGGATCAAGTCTTCGCAAATTGCTAAAGAGAAGCTCAGCTCGTCGACGCTTGAGATCAGCCTGTGGGACATAGATGTCGGGAAGAAGGACGATTTCCTAGGCATCGACCATGATCACAATGTTCACATGGAAATTCTTTCAGTACAAAGACAAGGCAACTTTTGAGGTTATAGGCTATTGTCTATTGATTGCTAAAGGTTCTGTCGAGACTTTGAAACTCAACATGGTGCTCATATTGCTTCCAGTCTGTAGGAACACAATTACTTGGCTCCGCTCTACTTGGATTATTCATTTCGTTTGATGACAATATAAATTTTCATAAGACTATTTCAGCGGCCATTTTTGTCGGAGTAATCCTACATGCGAGCAACCATTTAGCTTGCGATTTCCCTCGAGTAACCCACGCCTCTAAATCAGATTTCGCAAAAATACAGCAGTACTTCCATCACAACAAAAGGCCTGCATATGCAGATATGGTCAAAGGACCAGAAGGTATAACTGGGATCTGCATGGTTGTTCTGATGACAACAACATTCACGCTTGCAACTCGGTGGTTCAGAAGAAATGTTGTTAAGCTTCCGCGACCTTTCAACAAGTTGACAGGGTTCAACGCCTTCTGGTATTCTCACCATCTTCTGGTGATTGTATACATCTTGCTCATTATCCATGGGGTCATAATCTGCTTAGAGCACAAATGGTACAAGAAACCTACATGGATGATTACATTAGGATGTTGGGATATTGGACAGAAGAATTAAAAAGAGTTTTTGCTGCAACGGGTGCAAGTGAGCCTCCTGCAATTGCCAAGACAACAGAAGCCGAGACTGCTAGTCTAGAGGTTTAAACTGCAGAATGATACCCGGCATTAGAACCTGTCCACTTGTCAAAACAATTAGAAACGGTTCAAGAGCCAGCAACGCACCTGGCATTTGCACAGTCCAGAGAAGGCAAACCGGTTCATATTTCCCGGAACGCTAAGAGTTTTTTGTTAGATTTTCTCTCTTTTAAAAGAATGATGTTGGTAACACCAAAAAGGGGAGCACGGGAGCCTTTTTGGAGGCTGGGTTTGTAATGCAGTCTTTTTCAGCAAATATAGAATAGAATGCCAAGAGATTCTATACTTTGTCACTGTCTAATTTCGTTTTCTTCTTGTATTATCGTTTCTGAAGTTTTCATCACTGCGCTTTCTTCCTTACTTTCATTATTTCAGCTTGTAATGGTTACAATTCAGTAATACCTCTGTAGTAGTTAATTTAAAGCATTCCTTAAGGTGCAATTTTTCCTCTGTTTTGTCGTGAGTAGAACAAGACCTGCATCCTAATTGTTTTGCCTTATTTACAAGTTTTATTTGTTCACAACTTTTCCTCTGTCTTTCTATGAGTGAGACAAGACCTGTGTTCAGATATTTGAAGTTCAGTGTTATTTCTTCTATTGAAAGGAAGACCAGATACTTGGCTTTTTCTCTCAGTTTTGTTCATCCCCTATCTTCTATCCATCCTCATGATTTTAAATTGAATTAGACAAACGAGGTCATGCCTTTTCGTTTCTGATCTATAAATGAGTGGAATGACTATTTTCAACCTAGTTCTAGAAGCCTCCTATGACTGATCAATCAAGAAGATTTATTTCTTTTAAAAATGTGTTAAGGCCTTGCTATTTTACAGCCTAGATTCAACTCTTGCGACAACAGGTATTACCATAATCAATTCATATTTGTAAACAAAATTTTGCTCAAATGCACATTCATGGTCAATTGGACATTTTTGTTTTGTTTTGGATAAGTATATTTTCATTCCGCTATGGAATACTTTCAACCTATGTTGAATGAGCTCTCTAATCATACAAATATTATCTCTGAGCATGTACCATGTCCAACAAGCTCTTCTTACAAAATACTTTGTGCAATGACTCGATCAACATTACTTATTCTAGATAATATTATACTTGAAAAAATGTAGAGATATACTTCAAGATATGACATGACAATATTGAGGTATTTAATATACAAACTATTAATTTCCATGTGGAAGAAACAAACTTAGATTGGTGGCATAATCACCAAAAATTATTGTATATTGAAGAGAGGCAGACCACTCAGTGAGATGATCTCAAATATGATATAGAAACAAGGTTCTAACCTCTGGGGTATTATGTGAATATAATGGTGTGATAGCTTTAGATGAGGCAAATTCCAAGCCAATTAGTCCAATAATACATTGAGTTGTTCAACAACTTCATATCAAACTAGGGATTTTGGATTCAAAAGAGTTAATCAAAATCAATTTCTTTTATAGCTTATTTCCTAGTATTAGAACTGAAGTAGTTGTGTTTGAGGTAAATGCTTCAGCCAAAGGATATAACAACCATTGTTGTTGTGACCAAGATTGCATATAAATATATGAAAAAGAGTTCTATAAATACTAGTACTTTTTCCTCAAACCCTTCCACCTCCAAGGCTTTGTCAACCCTATTACACAACCTAAAGGCTTAGGCTCTAACCTCTTAATTTGTGGATAAAGGAAAGTATTGTACCTATCATAATAGTTCAATTATTCCATTGATAAACATAGATTATTCAATTCCAATCCTAGAGTCTAAGACTCCTCATAGCACAACAATCGAAAGACACAAATATCCTCACAGAGAAACAAAATGAAGATGTGAATATTATAGTTGAAAATGAAATAACTTCAAATACACAATGTTTTCTAACAAATAGGGTCTATGTAACCAGTCTAGGATGGTAAGACTAGTCCCGTAACTTCTCTGTGTGGTACTCTAGTTATTCTTGTACCCAAAAACAAACAATAAGAATGGATATTATGCACATATTAAAAATCATTGAACAAGATCGATGTGAAATATTGGTACTTTCTACCCAAGATTGATGATATCATAAATTAGTTGAAAGGATCCAAATATCTTATCAAGATTGACCTAAATTTTATTTGTCAATGAGCACATATGAACCCTTCTAATTATTAGGGGAAACTCTCAAGATCAAATATGGGATCTATGCCAACAATGGATTTTCAGCTCAATGATAATAATCTATTGTTATTGCCCACACCAATGTTTAAATCTCTCTATTGACATGCTTGTGTTCATGTGCAATTTTGCTTACAAAAATGGGTGGGGCTAGGTGAAAGTCTTAGGAAAAATTGCAAAATAGATTACCCCAACTCATGGTTTCCTAGGAAAAGGGTGGTTTCCATAGCATGGTATGGAGTTTCTATATTCCTTCAAAGATAAAAAAATAAAAAAAATAGTGTAGTGGTTGGTTGGTTGTGTTGACTAAAATCATTTAGTGAGAAACATTGGTGGTTAGTCATGATTTTTGGTCTTTCTAATGTTTCAACTACATTGAATGAGAATCATCAAAGGAATATTTCACCCACATTTGGGTAATATATGTTGTTTTTCTTCATATGAGATATGATCGATATATTATTGCAATGATGAGTGTTCCATATATAGGGAACATATGGTGACCATCCATGAAAGGATGCATCCCTTGAATAATCAATAACTATTTATTATTATCATTTACTTATTATATATGATATTTAATAATCAATAATCAATAATTATATTATTAATTATTATTCTAAGAGAATGTCTTCCCGATGTTGTCCAAACATCAACACTCCCTCTCAGTTAGGGAGACATTCTGCATCATTCCAATCTTGTCTTTGAAGCATAAAAACTTCACCCTAGACTCATGACACTTGTATGCGACTCTTGGGAGACATCGCTCTCCCACCTGAACTTAGGAGAAACTTGTTTTGTGGCTCTCCCTCTGAGCCAGTTAACTCTCTCTAATATCAATCTCACTCTGGGTCCGCAAGTAATAGCATATATCATCTTGAGTATTTATTATTCCTTGTCAAATCATCATATCTAGGACATAGACCACACCAAGATATTTCACCACAAGTACACACCTATGAGTGAATGGAAGCCTGATGCTAACTGACACATGGAAATCACTTCTAGCACCTCGAGTCCATATTATTCCTTATCATGATCAAGGAAGGACTATGTCTGGTCCCATTTACCACAAGTGCACCTTTATGATAAATGTATCCTATCTCCCTTGGACTACATCCAAATCTAGGAGAAGGTCCACCCAATGCTGAAACATCAACACTCCCTCTTAACTAGGGAAGTATCTTTCCATATTAGTACACAGCTATTGTCCATAGACACACAGTCTCCGCGAGTGGTACACAACCACCATAGTAGAAAAATATTTGTCACACATGGCACTCCCATGTGGACTTATAGAGGTTACTCCCTCTAGGAACACTCAAGGTCAACTCCCCATAGTGTGTGATGCCAAGGTCAAATCCCTTGACATGTCCTCATGTTCTATCCACAAGTGATGTGTCCTCATGCTCTCTCCACAAGGTACATTGAGCTATAATCCCAAACATACTTATCCCTTCTCGAATAAGTTTCCTCATAGATCAACTCAACTAAACTCAATTCACAAAGGAGAATGATCTAGAGAGTGTTTGTCACACATAGCACTCCCATGTGGGCTTCTATATGATACTCCCTCTAGAAACACTAGGGTAAACTCCCTTGACATGTCCTCATGTGCTCTCCACATGGGACATGTCCTCATGTGCTCTCCACAAGGGACGTTGGACTATAAGCCCAAACACACTTATCCTTTCTCAGATAAGTGTCCCACTTATCCCTTCTCAGATAAGTTTCATCACAGATGAAATCAACTCAGTCATATAGGAGTATGATCTAGATAATGTCTCAGGAAGATGCAAACATCAACACTCCCTCTCAGTGAGGGAGGCATTCTCTGCCACACCAAGTCTGTCACAGAAGTACTTGAACTTCATCTTGGTTTGGTAAGAACATCAACAACCTTCTCATATGTAGGAAGGTACTGCACCAGTACTTCCTTCCTCTTCACCATGTCTCGGATGTAATGGTACTTGATCTCAATGTGGTTTGATTTTTCATAAAACACTAGATTCTCTGAGATCTTCACACAAATTTGGTTACCATAATGAATAATTGTGGAATCCAGCACATGTTCAGATAAATATGCAAGGATCTTGCGAAGCCACACTGCTTCACGGACTGACATACTTAATGCAACGTATTATTCTTCTGATGTGATCAAAGCCACAAAATTGTGTTTCCTACTACACCAGGAAACCATAGAAGATACCAAAGTAAAGCAACACCAAAAGGTGCTATTTCTATTCACTGCACTCCCTGCCCAGTCAGAGTCAATATATTCCTACCATATCATATCAATACTGGAAGTATATCTCAAACCATGTCCAACTATGCCTCATAGGTATCTCAACACATGCTTTGCAACAATCCAATGTGTCTATCTCAACTGACTAAGTGCACTCACTTCATAGAAAATATTTGGTCTAGTGTTAACCAGATACACCAATAATCCAATCATCTATCTGTATAGGTTTAGATCAATCTCGTCGAAATTGGAAGAAGACACACTTAGTTTCTTCAAATTCATCACCATTGATGTAGTCATGGGCTTACAGTTCAAAATCCCAGAATTATTCAATATCTCAATTGTGTACTTCCTCTGACTTAGGAATATCTCATCAGTTCTTTGCCACACTTATATTCCCAAGAAGTAGTGCATCATACCAAGGTCCTTCATCTCAACATTAGAGGCCAGATGACCAAAATCAGGGACTCACCATTAATAGTCGTGTAGTACAAGATGGGATCAACAACACTTTTTTTGAATCCCAAAATCATCGGGTGTCCATCAATCCTCGCATACCAAGCTCAGGGTGCCTACTTGAGCCCATACAAGACCTTCTTCAACCTGCAGAAATGAGACTCATTCTCATGTATCACAAAACCATCTGGATGCTCGATGTATACTTCTTCCTCAATATCTCCATTGAGAAAGGCTATCTTCACATCCATCCTATGTACTCTCCAACCCATGGATGTTACAGGGGAAACAATCATCCAGATAGAAGTGTATCGAGAAACAAGAGCAAATGTCTCCTCATAATCTATTCCCTCCACCTGAGAGAATCCTCCAACAACAAATCTCATTTTGTGCTTCTCGATGCTCCCATCAACTGTGTGTTTGATCTTATAGATATATTTAGAAGTCACTACTTATTTCCCCTCAGGTCTCAGAACAATATCCCACACATCATTCTTCGTGATGGATTGATACTCCTCCATCATGACATATCTCCATACTAGATGACTAGTTGTCTCCTCATAATAGGAAAGCTCAGAATCAATGATGTGGATCATAATTGTAGCATAGCATGAATATCTTTGAGGTATTTTTCTCTCTCGGAAGGTACCATGAGGATTTGCATGTCCTTATGTCTCCTACAGATTCTGATGAGCCCATGTAGGTCTCTTTCGACCTATTGCAATATCTCTAGGAACATCAACTAGAGCTACAGGATCAACGTGATCAATTTGATCAATAGGCTCAATTGTCTCCCTCTGAACTGTTGGAGCATGAGGGGGAGAAGGCACCATCTCTTCATGTCCCTCACTATCAATATCCATGTGAGATCATCTATATCTCATGAAGGATACCTCCTCCTCAAGGGTAACATCTCTGCTCATCTCAATTTGTCTCTGACCGGGGATGTAGATCCAGTATGCGTTCAAAGACTCACTGTACCCCACAAATGTATTCTTTATTCATGAAGGGTATATCTTCGTAATTTTATCCTTGGGTACATGAATGTATATTGGACACCCAAATATCCTGAAGTGTCCAACCTCGAGCTTCATTCATGACCTTTGTCCATACTATACATCTCATGGTTCCCTCGTGCAACACATATCTAAGACATATCGAGGTTCTCTCATGGAACCAATTTATTTTAATACATATAGAGGTTTCTTCAACCAATTTCTTGGTTCATTCATTTGACTGTCTAAGGCATGCCAATATAAAGTCTGCATTCCCCTCTACTAGTCCACACAGGACCCTCCAGGGAGAATGTCTCACGTTGTTGCCTCAAACATCAACACATTGACACAAGCTTCATGTGATCTCGACTAAGGAGGTTTTTTCAGTTCTTCTCATGTCCATATTGATCACTCCTCACCAAACACTCGTGTTGATATAGAACACCAACAACACCCATGTCATGGATTGGCACTTACGCTTAAATTCAAATAGTTGTGTAGTATTTTCCTCCATTGGTCTCCATATGGAAATATTTATCATCCACGAGCATTTCAATGAATCTCACAAATATATCAGTGAGATCAAGATCTATCAATCTCATGAGAGAATATATTTCACACAGTGTTTTCTATATCAACATTTCCACATAGGTACTTCCATGAAAACCTTACACAACAAATAGATCCGCTGAGCAATCCAAGGAGACAATTCACATTTTGTCGATGCAATAAAAAACATGTATTTACACAACTATATACAATGACCCTGCAAATGATGTGTCTTCTATTACGACCAACACACATCCATCGTATACTCGATGTCATACGAATAACCATGTTGATTTTCTAGTGCTAAATTAAACAAGCACAATTTTCCGCAAGTGGTAATTACTTCCAATGATATACGATATTACTTTAGTAAACTCTAGAACATCACTAAGTAACTCGAAAAATTTGAACTACTTAGAAAATTTGGCCTCTTACTTAGATCACTTCCCACGCGTGAGAGAGAAAAAATATGTGTGTCTGTTGTTGTGTCTTTCAAGTGTCTTTTTATAGTAATATTAGATTGATCCAAAAAGACACTTCTCTTTGAAAATTAAATTTAAAATTAAATTTAAAATTAAATTAAATTTTCTTTCTTATAAATAGTTGGATAATACCTTTGTAACTACCCAAATATTAATTTGGTTATAATCCATCCACATAGCATTTGACTTTGTTAAATTGTTCCTCCATAATTCATGAGATTCTTTGCATAAATATAGGTAGAAGTAAATATTGTTGAAATATTGTAAATGCAAAAAGTATTATATTTATTATTGAGATATTATTAATTAGATCAATCCCCGTTTGTGGATTGATCATGTCGGACTTTGTAAATGATCAAATCCCCTTTTTTGGATTGGTCAAACCCTAATTATATCATGCTAATTAAGAAGTCGGCCCCCAATCCTAATTAAAGTGGTTTTAGCCACTAAGTGAAGAGGTCGGCCCTGCCCAGTGAACAGACGCCTCCCTAGAGCCTACCAGCCAGTATAAATAAGAGAGGCTAGCACCTAATTATCTCACTCACTCAGCTCACTCATCTAGTGCACAAGTTTGAAGGAAGTTGTAGTTGTCAGTTGTCGAAAGAAGGGAGAGAGGCGCATTACTCAGTGTTGGATATTCTCTAGTGTTTTTGTTTATTGTCTTGACATTGTATTGGCTATCTATATTAAGGAATTTTTTGTTGGGTTTTCTCCCCCATGAGAGTTTCCCAGGATAAATGGTGTGTATCTTGTGATTATGTTCCTCTCAGTGATCCTACATATGTTATTATTGTCTAGTAAAATGAAAAGAAACTTAATAGTTTCTCTAAAATTAACATGGTATCAGAGTTAAGCTGAAGAGAGCACCTTTCACTAGCTAAGAATAAATGTCATTGTTGTCATACAAGAAAATTAGGTATTTTTGTTGAAGAGGAATTTCATCCTAAAAACTTCTATGGAAGTGTGTCCTATCCCAGCAAACTCATTGGCAGCTTGAGCACACTTTTTCAGTGGACAAAACTCCCAAAAAATAAAACCCTAGTTTTCACTGGTACTAGAAAACCATAAAACTGGGAAGCCAAAACCAGTACCAGAAGTACCAGTCCAGAATTGTGCAAGCTCATTTTCAAGGGCTAAAAGTTGGATTTTCAAAAAACTGACTGCACCAGGCTACTCGCCTTAGCCAAGCGCATCTCCTGGTAAGTCCAGATCTAAATTCCGAGCACTTTCATTTTTTGGTCATTTTCCTAGCTCCAGGTCAAGATGTCTGCAAGAACCAAGCTTGTTGACAAGTTAGAAGGTGTAGATAACTTACGTTCTTGGAATTATAGGATTTCACTCATTCTTGAAGAGAATGACCTAGCAAGATTCATCAAAGAAAATGTACCATAACCCGTAGATGCTACAACTAAAGAAAAGTACCAGAAGGACATGGTTAGGGCCAAAATAATCATTGCAGACTCTATCAAATATCACTTGATCCCTCAAGTGGAATCTAATAATACCCCAAAAGAAATGTTTGATTCCCTAAATAGATTGTATAAAGGAAGAAACATTAACCAAAAGATTAACTTGAGAACTCAACTCAAGAATACAAAGATGTGGAAAGGAGAAATAGTTCATGAATATTTCTCTAGAATCTCTCAATTCAAGGAACAAATAGAAGCAATTGGAGATACCCTAGATGAAGATGAACTCATAATGACAACTCTTTATGGTCTCACAAGACCTTGGGATGCATTCATCCAAACTATGTGTGCTAGAAAGGAGAAACTACAATTTGACAGTCTTTGGGAAGAATGTGCTCAAGAAGAAGCAAGAGTAGCCAACCAAGAAGCATTACTATTAAGGGATGAATATCAAGCCCTATTTTCTCATGATAAATGGGGAAATATAAGGTCTCAATTCAATAAGGAGAGCCATATACATAAGGATTCTCACTCCCCAAATAAATTCATCCATAAAGAATCTCACCCTCCAAGGAGATTCCAGAAGTTTTAGAAAGGTCAAAGAAGAGAAATGGATTTCTCATCCTACCAATGTTACCATTGTGACAAGATGGGACATATTGCTAAGAATTGTCCAACTATAAGAGAAGAATACAATAAGAGAAACAAAAGGCACCATGCCCATACAATTGAAGATGAAGAGCCACCCACAAATATTATTAAAGAAAAGATTGAAGACTATGTATTAATCTTTGCCCTCTCGGGATCAGTGTCACCTAGTGAGGATACTTGGCTCATAGATAGTGGTGCTTCCAAGCACATGACTGGTTAGAGAAACATTATCTCTAGCCTTACAAAAAATAACTTTCCCCAGAAAGTTACACTTGGATATGATTACCAGTACCCTATCAAAGGAGTGGGAGAGTCAAATTACAAACTTGATTCAAGGACCCCCAATGAAGATGAAGGATGTACTATATGTACCAATTTTGACGAAGAATTTTCTCTCTATTTCAACATTAGATATGAAAGGCTTGAGGGTTTCATTCATAGATGTTGAAGTCCTCATGTGGCCTAAAGAAAAAACCATAAAAGATGCAATTGTTATTGGAACAGAAGAAGGTGGCATGTATAAATTAAAAGGTCACTCAGATGTAGCCTTTATTCACTCCACCAAGAGTTTGTGTGAACTTTGGCATAGAATACTAGCTCACATCAACTACAAGGCCTTACCATATGTGAGCAAGGTAGTTACAAGTTTACCATATTTCAAGGTTGATCATGAAGGTGTGTGCAAGGGATGTGCACAAGGAAAGAACATCAAGAATCCTTTCCCGAAGAGAGATAGTAAAGTAGAAGAAGTATTGGAGCTCATCCACTCAGATGTATGTGTCCCAATTCCATCCACCTCTTTTAGTAGGTATGTATACTATGTATCATTTACTGATGACTATTCTCACAAGACTTGGGTTTACTTCTTGAAATGAAAAGATGAAGTGCTTGGGAAATTCAAGGAATTCAAATCCTTGATAGAGAATCTCTTTGAAAGAAAAAGAAAGACACTCGGGTCAGATAATGGAGGAGAATACACCTCAAAAGAGTTTGTAAGATTTTGCAAATATTTCAGGATTAAGAGGGAGATCACCATTCCCTAAAATCCTCAAAAAAATGGTGTAGCAGAAAGAAAGAATAGAACTATAATGGAAGTAGTGAAGACCATGATCCATGATCAAGATCTTCCATTGCACTTATGGGCAGAAGAAGCAAGAACAATAGTGCATGTACAAAACATATTATCCCATAGTGCACTTGGGTTCAAAACCCTCGAAAAAATGTTCTCAGGAAAGAATCTAGAAGTAAGCCATCTCAATATATTTGGCTGTCCATTCCAAAAGAGAAAAGAACCAAGATGGACCCTTTAGGAAATAAGGGAATATTTGTTGGATATTGTGAGGTCTCAAAGGCCTTCATAATTTACATACCAGGTTACCATCATATTGAGATAAGCAAATATGTAACCTCTGATGAAGATGCAACACTTAATAAATCAAGGATATTCCATCTTGAATAAGTATATGAAGAACAACCTGTAGCTCCCAGAGTTGAAGAACCAATGATAGAAGTCACAGTTTCCCCTGATGAGGAGAATCCATAAGATCGTGACATGATAGAATCTCAAGAACCTCCCCAAATGACTATCTCTCACAAGATAAAGCCAACTTGTGCAAGGGAACTAATTCAATATGGAGAGAAGTATGGTGCCCCAGAAGGAACCATGAGAAAATTCAAGAAACCTAAGTCATTCTCCAGTTATATGGATTTGATGTGTGATCTCATAGAGAAGGAGACTACTTGCTTTGAAGAATCCATTCATAAGAAATAATGGGTAGATTCCATGCCAGAAGAATACCAATCCATTATAAATAATGATGTATGGGAAATAGTTCCCAAACCGAAGAGCAAAGATGTGGTATCTTCCAAATGGATATACAAGATATATAAGGATGTTGATGTAAGTATTGAGAAATATAAAGAAAGGTTTGTATCTCATGGATTTTCTCAAAAGGAAAGCATTGATTATGAAGAGACATTTGCTCCTATAGCCAGATACACTTCTATCAGAACCATCATATCCCTTGTAGCTAAGATGAAGTGGAAGTTACACCAGATGGATGTGAAAACAGCCTTCGTGAATGGTGTCATTGAAGAAGAAGTGTATATAGAAAAACCCCAAGGGTTTGGAGTTGAAGACATAAATACTCATGTATTCAAGTTGAATAAGGCTATGTACAGATTGAAGCAAGCTCCTAGAGCTTGGTATGGAAGAATTGACAGTTTCCTGATGAGCTTGGACTTTAACAAGAGTAAAGATGACTCTAACCTTTACTTCAAGGTTATGAATGATGAGCCAGTTATATTGTAGTTGTATGTGGATGAATTATTCTTGAGCGAAGAAGAAAATCTTATAATTGATTGTAAGAAGAAGCTCGTTGTAGAATTTGAGATGAAATACCTAACGTTAATGCACTATTTATTAGGTCTTGAGGTTTGGCAGAGCCCAGAGAAGATCTTCCTTAACCAAGGGAATTATGCAGTTGAAATAATGAATAGGTTTGATATGTTAGAGTGTAAATCCATGAATACACCCATGGAAACAAAGTTGAAGCTTCTAGTTGATACTTCGTTAGAATTGGTTGATGCTACATTGTACAGACAAATCATTAGATCGTTGATGTATCTGATGAATACCAGGCCAGATATATGTTTCGTTTTGAACACCTTGAGTTAGTATCTAGTAGAGCCCAGACGTGTTCACCTTGTTGTTGCAAAACATGTGATGAGATACCTTAAGGGTACATTGGAATTTGGTCTCTGCTACAATGGAGATCAATACTTCAAACTGATTGGTTATGTTGATTCAGATTGGGATGGAAGTGTTTCTGAAAAAAAAAAGCACTTCAGGATGTTGTTTCAGTCTAGGGTCAGCCATGACTTCATGGAAAAGTAGGAAGCAATCTAATATTTCTCTTAGCACAACAAAAGTGGAATACAACGTTGCATGTTCCGCCAGTTGTGAATCCATATGGTGACGGAAGTTGTTGATGGGTCTATTTGATCTAGAGATGGAAGAAACCATGATTCTATGTGATAACCAGAGCTGCATAAATATGACAGAGAACTATGTGTTCTATGACAAGTCGAAGCACATATAAATCTGGTATCACTACATTCGTGACATGGTGTAGAGAGGAGCCATAAAGCTCCAATATGTTGGCATAAATGACTAGGTTGCAGATGTGTTGACCAAGCCTCTGTCTTGTGTAAAGTTTGAGCACTTTCAAAACAAGCTTGGTATAGTCCAAAAGGACCTCCCTCGAAAGGGGGAGTGATGCTAATGATACTATGGTATCCTAACCAACAACGGGTAGCTCAGTTAGGATTTTATATCCCAGGGGACTTATCATCCCTGGACAGATCTCGAAGGTCTGGTAAGGATGTTCTGTCAGAGTAATTGTGCATGTATATGCTAGTTTTGGTCAGTAGTGGTAGCTCTATTAGGATTTTTATAATCCTAGGGAATCTTATAATTCCTGGGAAGATTCCGAAGGTCCAGTAAGGATGGTCTGTCAAAGTACCACGTGGTAGCTCCATTAGGATTTTATATCCTAGGGAATATTATGATTCCTGGGAAACTCCTTAGGGGTTGTTAGAGTACCACAAAATGTTGTAACACCTGCCTCATTCTTTTTCCCCATGATGATGATCATGATGATGCTCCAACCTTCGTGTTGTGATGATGTTGTTGCTCCAGCCTTCGTGTTTTGATGTTATTGTTTCTCCAACCTTTGTGTTGTGATGATGATGTTGTTGTTGATGTTGTATCAGCCTCGTGTTGTTCTTGATGATGATGATGTATTAGTGTTATACTAATTGATGTTGATGCAAATGATGATGATGCTACTCCATCTCCATGTTGTGAATGATGATGAGAAAAATTTCCGATGATTTATAGATATGCCAGTCAGTGTTCCATATGTTGTTGATGTTGTTTCCCTCTCTCTCTCTCTTGATGATGTTGTAGAATACCCTTCTTGTTAAGGGGGAGTGTTGAAATATTATAACTGAAAAGAGTATTTTATTTATTATTGAGTTATTATTAATTAGATCAATCCCCTTTTGTGGAGTGATCATGTCAGGATTTGTAAATGACCAAATCCCCTTTTGTGGATTGGTCAAACCCTAATTATATCATGCTAATTAAGAAGTTGGCCCTGAGGCCTAATTAAATTGGTTTTAGACACTAAGTGAAGAGGTTGGACCTGCCCAATGAAGAGACACCTCCCTAGCGCCTGCTAGCCAGTATAAATAAGAGAGGCTAGCACCTCATTAGCTCACTCATCTAGTGCGCAAGTTTGGAGGAAGATGTAGTTTCCAGTTGCCGAAAGAAGGGAGAGAGAGATGCATTGCTCAGTGTTGGACATTCTCTAGTGTTTTGGTTTATTTTCTTGGCATTGTATTGGCTATCTATATTAAGGATTTTTTTGTTGGGTTTTCTCCCCCATGAGGGTTTCCCAATATAAATGTTGTGTATCTTGTGATTGTGCTTCTTTCAATGATCCTACATATGATATTATTGTCTACTAAATTGAAAAGAAACTTAATATCTTCTCTAAAATTAACAAATATGCAGTACATTCCTCATATTTAGGTAATTATATATTTTTACTAGAAATTACTGCCCACCATAATTTATGGAATTCTTTCTATAATTTATGTAGGAGTAAAAAGTAAATATGTTGTACATAGAGATTGTAACAACCCCATAAATTTAACACTCCCAACATTTTACTCTACTGTCATTTTCTTGGGCCCTCTTGTGAAGGAGTCAAGCCCAATCTCGCTTTGATACCATGTTGTTTTTCTTTATATGAGAGATGATCGATATATTATTACAATGATGAGTGTTCCATATATAGGGAACATATGGTGACTATCCATGAAAGGATGTGTCCCTTGAATAAACAATAACTATTTATTATTATCATTTACTTATAATATATGATATTTAATAATCAATAAGTATATTATTAATTATTATTCTAAGAGAATGTCTTCCCGATGTTGTCCAAACATCAACAATATATAGTGTTATATTTAGATGGCATATTGGTTTATAGAAATAGTTGGGAAGATCATATGTAATATGCTAATAGTGCTCTTGACCTTATTCACCAACATAAATTTCAAGAAACAATGAGAAGTCATTTGGGCCTACTTCCATTCATTGTTTGGGTTTTGTTATGAAGTATGCTAGTGTGAATATCTTTTTTTAAGTACAAAAGGGGACTACTAATAAACTTGTTGATATGTTGAATAGCCCTCCTTCCAAGGTTTTACATATTCTCAATACCAGATTCATCTATGAAGAATGGAAGTCTATATGCTTCAAATCCATACTTTGAGTCAATTTTCACCTATTTACAATAACCTATAATGTTATATCACAATATTTTTCTTAATTATATATATTAAGAGATGGTTCATTGTACAAATTAAATAAGATTCATGTTGCATCTGGTTCAACACAACTCACATTCATCCATGATTGACACTCCTCTTATTATGGTGGTCGTTTTTTCACTTTGAATACTTTGCAATGTTTAGATAAATATTTGTATTGTCCTTATATGAAGAAGCATGTTGAATATTTAATTAGAAGATGTGCCTTATGCAATCAATATAAACCTTCCAATACAAACCTTGGCTTCTACGAACCACTTCTAGTTTCTTTATGTCCTCGAGAATCCATATCCCTAAACCTTATTAGTGATTTTCCCACTACTCTTAGTAAGCATGATTTGCATCATCCCTTTGAGGAGACTAATGCCTCATATTATTCCGTAGGCATTGTTTTTACACAAGGAGGCGACATTATTGCATATCAGTTTGGAACAATTTGATTGCAAAACGTAACTACAACACATATGATAAAGAGTTGTATGCCTTGGTTCTAACACTCAAACATCTTTACATTATCCTTGGTAAGGGAACTGTTATCGCATGGATTGAAGGTTGTATATGTGTAATTCAATACATGAATATATGGGAAATTAATCAATTTGTATTCCTTTAGTAGAATATTTATGTATCATTCTAAAATTGTAAACAACTAGGTTATAGTTGGTTGATGAGTTAGTAATGGATTGATAATTGTGTTGTAAGTTTCATGTCGTTCATATTTAATGTAAAAATTTACTTCCTTAATGCAAATTTGAAGTTGAGATTATACCCCTATTACTACATCAATTTGTATGTTTTATTTATGAGTATCATGTTTGTCTCAATTAACTTCATATTCCCCATGCCAAAAGTTAGGGATTGTTTATGCCAGGTAATCTTTCCACAAATGTTGTTGTGGTTGCATTATTTTTCATCAATGCACCCTTGTTTAGAGAATCATTCATATCTAGTTATTGAATTTTACATACAATTTATGGTTAAGAATCACTTTCAAGTGAAGAAAAAAATGGATGAAAATTGGAAAAATTGTATGGCACGACTTGATGCAAGAATTTTCGATCTTAATGGCAATGTCAAGAGTATGGATAGACAATTGACTATTGTTGTTCATTTAATGCACATGCCCTAACATCCTTTTTCATATCATTGTAGACTATTGTCCACCAAAAGCACTCTAAAGACATTCCAAGCCCAAATTCAAGTGGTAGTGGAGCAAGTTCATTTTTGAATCTAGGTTATTTTCTTAAAGTTGGAACCTAGCTACAAGGTAGAAATTCATCCCGGTGACAATTAAATGGATGTTTTGTGACTTGATGACTAGTTGAGGTAGCTTGATTATTACTGTGAAGAACATTGATGATACATAGATTAAGAGAATATTTCTTCCTTAGAGTTTCACATGCACAAAGAAGGTTTGCTACAATGGGAGAATTTATATCATCTTTGATAGACAAAAAAATGATACCCAAGAAATGATATGGGATGGTTTCAAAGCCTCTATCGAGGATAAATTATATAATGTCAACTATTGGAAAGAACAACAATATTGGTAGCACCCATGAAAAAAATATAAACAAAAATTAAATGTGTGTATGTAATAGTTCAACAACTATACTATTTAACTCAAAGTGATAAAAAATAGTTCGATGTCAGGTTAATTGTGCCATTTTAGAAGGAGTTTGAGATGTTTGAAATCTACACTTTTGAAGATGCCTTTAAAAAGGCTAAGTTAGCACATGATATTAATAATTGGAGGAAGCGTAACAACGTTTTTGGCAGTAATTTTAGTCAAAAGAAGAAGGTTGTTGTAAACGATTTCACAACAAAGAAGTTATTTAATGGTACTATGTAATAGAAGACTAACCCCAAATTAGCTAAGCATATACATAGTGCATTGGAGAAAAATAATGTCCTTTCTAAATCTATTGCAAGCATAAAGAACATGTCAAGGATGATTATTGGGGACTACATATATAGAAGTGTTGTAGGTCAACCCTCCCATATCATCAAGGCATGAGAAAAGTCTATCCATGTCAAATTTCAATGCATACAGAAACAGTTTGAAAAAATTTCAACGTTGGCTCCATTCACCGGTCATTGTTGCCCATGTCTAGCCCTAGTACGATGTCTTTTATTTGTTTCCTTTAAAATTCGTTCGAGACACATGTCCCCGCATCTAGTACTACAAGGGAATGCAATAATGTCAATAAAGAAGTACTTGATTAATTGCACAAGCTTCAATATCAGTTAATTATTGTCTTTGTTTTTTGCTCTCATCTAAGTACTTTTTTTCTCCATAAAGAATTTTTTTTTTTTTACAGAAACTGAAAATTTTTATATTTATAAAAGGCATGACCGAGGTCACATAATATAGAGGAGGGTGTTGGTAAAAGAGATGCCAGCAGCAAAATTTCCACAAAAACTTACAAAACTAAGTCTAGTTTTAGTTCAACTTTACTGTAGACAAAAGTTGCATCTCTGTCCTTAAACTATCTAACAAGAAATTTAATTAAGCCATTTTACAAAACTGAGGGATTTCTTACTAGTCTTCATTAGTCTTTATCTTCTTCCAGAGGAGGTTCTAGAACCGCGTTCAGGTCTGGCAGCATGGATTCTGGTCTACTTTCGGTTTCCTCATTCTGACTTTGAACTAGTGAATTTGGTGGTCCGGCTTCTAACTTTGTTTCTATGTTCTCCCCTTGTCGCCTGAGAAATTCGAATTCATCCTGTAATTGACTTATTAACGTGTGATGTTGGGCTAGAGTGTCCAGTGAGAAAGAGAGAGTGGAACTATGAGAGTTAGGACAGAGAGATAATTGTTGTGTGGTGGTGAAATTATCGTCCACCATCTCTTCCTCCTGTCTCTCTCGTGTTGGACATTGGCCCATTCCTTCTAACAAACTTATGGACAAATTTTCCAGAAAATTACCTCCAGACCAATCGCTCTTGATTCTTCCTCTTTCGTTGATGTCACCTCTGTTGTTGGTGATTTCAACGTTGTTGATGCTTCCTCTGTTGTTGATTCTTCCTCTGTTGTTGGTGCTTTCAACATTTCCTGGAGTTGTCCCTCCTTCTCTGGTCTAATTGTCGGTACCTGTGGTGCTTGGACGTTGCGCTTCCTCTTTCTTAATTGTATTCAAGTCTGCAGAATTCAGGTGGGATTGGTTGAGGTGGTGAATCAAGGGATTTCCTTCAAATTTATCTCCGCAAGGAGAAACCTTGATGCTTGAATGCCACCATTTTTTGTGCGAGCTCACATATTAAGTGTCTTTCATGCTTTGAAGTGGCATGCACTGCCTTCTTTCCCTTGTTGTAGATCATGATGAAATTCCTTTCAAATGTCCCCACCTTAAGTGGAGTAATGGTGGATTTGATTTTGCAAGTTGCTTTGTGTTCATGGAGGGTCTAATATGGTGGAGTCCCATAAAGGAGGATCGCAGGGTGACCCAATTTTTCCATGTGAATGAATTTCTTCTTTCGACTTCCCATGAGCCAGGAGGTATAGGAGTACTTCACCTCCCCTTTTATTACGTGTTGCTTACTGCATGAGCCTTCCATCTTTTGCGCCATGGGGAGATTGATGTCAGGTGGATCTAAGGAGAAAGGGGGCTTCTTCATTATGGAGGGGTTGAGAAAAGGATCCTCCCCAGTATTTCCATATGACCCAGGGATTTACTGTTAAGGTTTAAGCTATTATTAGACTTCTTTGCATTTCACTAGATAACAATAGCATAAGATAGGATCAATGAGAAATACACAATCACAAGAGACACATCATTTATCCTGGGAAACCCTCATGGGGGATAAAACCCAGCAAAACTTCCTTATTATACATAGCCAATACAATGTCAAGAGATAACTCAAACAAATACAGAAAGTCCTCTCCCAAGAATGTGCCTCTCTCTTTCTCTCTCTCTTCTCCAACTGCAGCTCTGAAACTTGCTCCTCAATGAACAAGTGAGTGTGTGTCTAAATGAGGCACTACCCTCCTTATTTACACAATTCTGGCACATGTGGAAGTGTCTCTTCACTGGCAGGGTCGACTTCTTCTTCTGGGTGGTTATAACCACCTTTAATATATTATGGGGATGACTTCTTATTTTTCCTATTACAATTATGTTTTGACCAATCCGCAAAAGGGGATTTGATATTTTACAATAGCCGACATGATCAATCCGCAATAGGGGATTGATCTAATTAATAATACCAAAATAATAATTAGAATACACTTTGCAGTTACATTATTTCAACACTCCCCCTTAACAAGAAGGGTATTCTATAACGGCATCAAGCGAGAGAGAGGACAACATCATCAACAACATCAGGTGGGTGAGAGGACATCATCATCAATATCATCTTGGAACACTGACTGGCATATCTATAAATCATCGAAAGTTTTTCTCATCATCAACACAACACAGAGGCTGGAGCATCATCAACACAGCATGGACTTGGAGTAGCACCATCATCCTCATCAGTATGAGGCTAAGGTAACATCATCATCATCATCATCATCATCTTCAGCATTAAATCTGAAATAATATCGTCATCATCATCTTCAGCAATGCCTCAGGAGTTGAAGTGGCATCATCATCATCATCTTCAGCAAGAACTCAGGAGCTAAAGTGGCATCATCATCATCATCTTTAGCAAGAGGCTGAAGTAGCATCATCATTATCATCTTCAGCAAGAGGTTGAAGTAGCATCATCATCATCAACTACATCGACATGGATTAGTATAAAACTAATACATCCTCATCATCAATAACAACACAAGGATGATACAACATCAAAAGCAGCAATATCACAACACAAATGATGGCAACACATCATCACATCACGAGGCTGGAAACACATCACAACAATTAAGTTGGCACATCATCACAACAATTAAGTTGGCACATCATCATAGCAATTAAGCTGGCACATCATCATAGCAATTAAGCTGGCACATCATCATAGCAATTAATCTTGCACACCACACAACAATTAAGTTGGAAAACACCACAACAATTAAGTTGTAATCACAACACAACAATTAAGCTGGAATCACAATACTAGACTGTATTTACGTCACATCCATTAAGATGGAAGCACAGTACTCAACTTGCTTTTCATCACAACACTTAAGCTGGAAGAACGGTACTAGACTGGCTTTATGTCACAACAATTAAGTTGGAAGCACAATACTAGTCATATCTCAACACAACGTCTAGACTGGATTTACGTCACAGTGATTAAGATGGAAGCACAGTACTAGGCATATATCAACACAATAGCTAGACTGGATTTACGTCACAACGATTAAGATGGAAACACAATACTAGGAATATCTCAACACAACAGCTAGACTGGCTTTATGTCACAACGATTAAGATGGAAGCACAGTACTAGGCATATCTCAACACAACAACTAGACTGGATTTACGTCACAGCAATTAATCTGGAAGCACAGTACTAGGAATATATCAACACAACAACTAGACTGGATTTACGTCACAACGATTAAGATGGAAGCACAGTACTAGATATATCTCAACACAACAACTAGACTAGCTTTACGTCACATCAATTAAGCTGGAAGCATAGTACTAGATATATCTCAACACAACACTACTCCCCCTTTTGAGGGAGGTCCTTTCGGACTATACCAAGCTTATCTCAAAAGTGCTCAAATTTTACACAAGATAGAGGCTTGGTCAACACATCGGCAACTTGTTCATCCGTGCTAACATATTGGAGCTTTATGGCTCCTCTTTGCGCTATGTCACGGATGTAATGATGTCGGATCTCCATGTGCTTCAACTTGTCATGAAATACATGACTCTTTATCATATTTATGAATCTCTGGTTGTCACATAGGATCGTGGTTGCTTCCATCTCTAGGTCAAATGGATCGGTCAACAACTTTCGAATCCATATAGCTTCGCAGCTGGCAGAACACGCAGCAATGTATTCTGCTTCCACTGTACTGAGAGCAATGTTGGATTTCTTCCTACTCTACCATGAGATCATGGCTGATCCCAAACTGAAACAACATCTTGAAGTGTTCTTCCTGTCCGAGACACTTCCATCCCAATCTGAATTAGTGTACCCACTCATTGTGAAATCATGATCTCCATCATAGTTGAGACCACAATCTAATGTACCCTTAAGGTACCTCATCACATGTTTTGCAGTAACTAGGTGAACATGTCTGGGTTCTACCAGAAACTGACTCAACGTGTTCACGGAAAAAAAAAATGCCTGGTATGGTGTTCGTCAGGTACATCAACAATCCAATGATCTGTCTATATAGCGTGGCATCAATCAAATCTGATGAAGTGTCAACCAATAGGTTCAGCTTCGCTTCCATGGGTGTATTCATGGACTTGCACTCCAACATGTCGAATCTCTTCAGGATTTTGACTGCATACTTCCCTTGGTTAAGGAATATTCTCTTTGGACTCTATCATACCTCAAGACCTAAGAAATAATGCATTAGGCCAAGGTGTTTCATCTAAAATTATGAAGCGAGCTTCTTCTTACATTCGGTGATGAGATTTTCTTCTCTAGTTAAGAATAAGTCATCCACATACATCAACAATATCACCATCTTATCGTTCATAACCTGGAAGTAGAGGTTAGAATCTACTTTACTCTTGGTAAATCCCAAGCTCGTCAGAAAGTTATCTATCCTACCATACCAAGATCTAGGAGCTTTCTTCAATCCGTATAGAGCCTTCTTCAACTTGCAGACATGAGACTTCCTATCTTCAACTTCAAATCCTTGAGGTTGCTCTATATACACTTCTTCTTCGATGACACCATTTAGGAAAGTTGTCTTTACGTCCATCTGGTGTAACTTCCACTTCATCTTAGCTGCAAGGGCTATGATGGTTCTGATTGAAGTGTATCTGGCTACAAAAGAGAATGTCTCTTCATAGTCAATGCCTTCCTTTTGAGAAAATCCATGAGCGACAAATCTTGCTTTATGCTTCTCAATAATTCCATCAGCAACATGTTTTATTTTGAAGACCCATTTGGAATATACCACATCCTTACTCTTTGGTCTCAGAACTATTTCCCATACATTGTTCTTTATTATAGATTGTTATTCTTTTGTCATGGCATCTGCCCATTCCTTCTTATGAATGGATTCTTCAAAGCAGATCACACATCAAAGCCATATAGGTGGAGAATGGCTTAGGTCTCTTCACCTATCTCATGGTTCGTTCAGGAACACCATACTTTTCTCCATCTTGAATAAGCTCCCTAGCCCAAGCAGGGTTTCTCTTATGGGAGATCGTCATCTGAGGAGGTTCTTGAAATTCTACTATGTCATGATCTTCTAGAATTTCCTCATCAAGGGAAGTTACGACTTCCCTTACTGGTTCTGCAACTCTGGGAACCTCCCTCATTGATTTTGTAGTTCTGGGAGCTACAACTTCCTCTTCATATACTTCTTCAAGTTGACATCTTCTTGATTTCTTGAGTGTTGCATCTTCATCAAAGGTCACATCCCTACTGATCTCTTACAGGGTATACTTGGTGTTTCATACCAAGTCTAAATATGAAAGATTGAGTCAGGCTTCAAACGAGGTTTGCTTCCTGTTCTAATGTTTGGTCATCTTTGGAGCCTTCTGCTCCTTTCAATCAATCTTCATATGAGATACTCTGAATCTCAAGAGATAGATTATTCTTCATCTTCTTTGGTGCATGAGTGTATATGGTCATGTACATAGTCTGCTTCATGTCTCATATAATATGTTGCCTTTTGCAACCTTCACTATAGCTTTCTCAAGGTTATCACCTGTGACCTGAAACAAGGTCAACAAAACAACATGCTAGAATAATATCTTTTTGATAATAATAGATAAAACAATAGCATGAATAATCATCACGGTAGCTCCTTTAGAGCTATCATTCATGGCTTGTCAAAAGAAACGATCAAAAATAAGAGATACACTACGAAATGAGGTCAACACTCTTATAGTGTTGTGATCAAACATTCCTCCATGGAAACCTGGAACTAACACATGAGGTTTCTCCTAGAGGAGGTGTTAGTTGTATCAGGAAAATGATTACATTAAGTATTTACCTCTATATGCTCACATGCTACCAAGTATAATACTTTACAAAGACTGTTATCTCAACTATAGTGGTTACTTGTAAAGGGGTAGTCATCAATTTGTCATGTGTACCTTTAAATCTTATCAACTTGATTAATCAAACCTGGAGCCTTGTCCTCAAGAATGAGTGTGTTTTCTTTTCTTCCAAGTCTCCTTCACTCAAGATGATGAGTGCTTTCTTCAACCTGTCTTATGTACTAAGACAATATGTTATCTTGACAGAAGGTTGGGTTAGAGGATAAACTCTATGATCTCAATTTTTAATCCATCTAATACCTTGACTCAGATTTTGAACCAAAGGTTAGAATGATGGCCATAGCTACAACATGCAACACTGATCGAAATAATTTTATAACAAATAGATGCATATCAGAATAATCACACCTGGGTTGCATCATTCCTCTGAATGTGTTGAATCTTGAGATCCTTTTGGATCTATGGAAAGATATCCCTTCTCCTGCAAATACCCTTTAAAGCTTAACTGTTTAAACATGTGTGAGTACATACCTCTGACGACATTTGCAGGTAGAGGCACGATCTAGTAGTAGCTGTATTGATCACCAACTCTTAATAACTTCAAGGGTGACTGCAACTGGTACTACAGCTGCAACTGCAACTAATACTGCAACTGCAATTGATACTGCAACTGGTTCTGAGACTGCAACTGCAACTGCAACTTAGGGTTTTATGAGGAAACCCTAATTTTTCAAACTTCAAATTTTGAAATTTTGATCCAGGGGATAGATGCACTGAGTTGAGGCGAGTAAGATGGTGCAGTCAAATTTTTGAAAATCCAACTTTTACCCCCTCAAATTTGACCAGTGGATTTCTAGACTGGTGCTTCTGGTTTTCTGGTACTTCTGGTACTCTGGTACTTCTGGTACTCTGGTTTTCTGGTTTTCTAGTACTTTGTGAAAAATAGGGTTTCACTTTCTGGGAGATCTAGCCACTGAAAGGTTGTGCTGAGGATGCCAAAGTGATCCTTGAGGAATGGCACACTTTTCTAGATGGTTTTGGGGCTGAAATACTTCTTCAATAAAAAACCCTAATTTGCATGTACGGCAACAATGACGTTTTTCACTTTCTCTTGTGAAAGATGCTCTCTTCAACTTAGCTCTGATACCATGTTAAGGTTTAAGCTATTATTAGAATTCTTTTCATTTCACTAGATAACAATAGAATAAGATAAGATCACTGAGAAATACACAATCACAAGAGACACATCATTTATCCTGGGAAACCCTCATGGGGGAGAAAACCCAACAGAACTTCCTTATTATAGATAGCCAATACAATGCCAAGAGATAACTCAAACAAATACAGAAATTCCTCTCCCAAGAATGCGCCTCTCTCTCTCTCTCTCTTCTCCAACTGCAGCTCTGAAACTTGCTCCTCACTGAACAAGTGAGTGTGTGTCTAAGTGAGGTGCTAGCCTCCTTATTTACACAATTCTGGCATGTGTGGAAGTGTCTCTTCACTGGCAGGGCCGACTTCTTCTTCTGGGTGGTTATAACCACCTTTAATATATTATGGGGCCTCTTTAATATATTTTGGGGCCGACTTCTTATTTTTTCTATTACAGTTATGTTTTGACCAATCCGCAAAAGGGGATTTGGTCTTTTACAATAGCCGACATGATCAATCCGCAATAGCGGATTGATCTAATGAATAATACCACAATAATAATTAGAATACACTTTGCAGTTACATTATTTCAACATTTACCAATTTCTTGATTTGCCTTTTCATCAGCTTATTCATTGTTTGCGTAGGGAACGTGGAATAAGGAAGTTTGAAATGAGGACAAGATTGATTTGATCCTCTCTATGATTCTTTTCATCTTGGAGTTCTTTGGGAAGGTCTCTTTGACAAAGTGTCGAATTGTATTTTTTGAGTCCCCTATTATGATGATGTTGTTGAGATTTCATTCATGAGCTAAGAGAACTCCTTGATACATCACGTAGGCCTCTGCCATGTTATTGGTGGTTACACCCAGGTTCCAGGAGTAATCTAGCATCCTTTTTCCTCTAGGGATGTACATCACCCCTCCCGCACCTACTTCCCCTAGGTTTCCTTTTGAAGCACTGTCGAAACAAAGGACATGGTTGTCTTGAGACTTTAGCCATTTTTTGAAGTCTTTCTAAGAAAAATGAAGCTGCCAGCATGATTTTTGTGTCAAATTTGAGGGATGTATGGTGGGAAGATTTATTTTCTCCAACCACTTTTCTTCTTCTTTTGTCAAAGGGTTACCTTCCTTTGCTTTGATATTTCGAGAGGAAAGGAACTCTCCCAGTTGACCGATTGCATGGGATGAGACTATGGGGGGGGGGGGAATTGACTTATACTTCAAGATGAGTTTATTTCTTGCTAGCCATATTTGTCAACAAACATATTTTATTGAAGCCTTCTAGGTGCTATGAAAGGTCAGTTTTTTGTTGAGGGAGCCTTTGTAGGATTTGCTCCATTTTCCAATTAGGCTTCGACATCTTGCCAACCAGGAGATTTGGTTTGTTAGTTCTGAGTATACAATATGCATAACTTTCTTGGATAAATTGCAATTGAGGAAAATATGTTCAGTGCTTTCGAAATCTTGTTTGCAAAGGGCATATTTGTAGGGTCCCACAAAGCCTCTTTTGAGTAGTTTTTCACATGTTAAGAGTTTGTTATGAGCTAATTGCCAACCGAAAATATTGATCTTGGGTAGACCATCAGGATTCCATATTTCTTTCCAGATTGTTGGTTTTTCTGGGAGAACGTTGTCGAAGAGGAGAGTTTTATATCCCATCTTCACAGAGAAACCTGTTTCCCCCCAATCCCTTCTATCACTCTAATTGAGGTGTACTGGGGAAAATCCATTTACAATCATAAGGAAGTGACGAGAAGCATTGAGCAGATTTGAAGGGACCTCTCCCATGTTCCACTCTTTCCAAGTGTTGTTTCTATTCCACTCTGAGATATCATAAAGAGTGTTTTTCCCTATGGATTTTAGCTAGATTTTGAAGGGGTCTAAAGAGGGAATACTAGACAATTTTCCTCTATCTAAATATTGGTCTTCCCAAATTCTGATTTCTTTACCATTCCCTAGACACCATCTGAGGTGATTCTGTATAAGCGGCAGTGAGGCTCATATGAGTTTCCAGATAGGGGATCCTGTATGTTTGATTGTGGTTGTTTCCAGACACCTCTTTCGATTTTTTGATAGGTATTTGTAGCAGAGTGCCTTTTTCTACCATTCATTACCCCCAGTGATTAAGCGCCATAGAATTTTTTCCCCCAAGGCTCTGTTGACATTTTCCGGATCACGAATCCCTAGTCCTCCATTTTCTTTTGGGGCAAAAAATGTAGACCAGTTGACCATGTGGATTTTTTTCCCATTGTATTTCCCCCCTTGCCAAAGGAATTTTCCGATTAATCAAGCCATTGCCTTTTTTATTCCCACTGGAGTATGGAGGGCTGAAAATTGAAAATTTGGATACGAAGATAAGACTGATTTTATCAGGACCACCCTTCCAGCTGGATTCAACCAGGTTTCTCCCCAAAATTCAAATTGATCTTTGAGTTTTTGAAGGATCACTTTCCAAGCCTCCCCTGGCAAGGCCTTTAGGTTGATAGGAGTACCAAGGTACTTGAAGTATTTCCAATCTACAGAAAAGGAGAACTGTAGAATGTTTGCAATTCTTACCATTATACTTTATTTTGTGTGCCAAGAAAATATTTGACTTTTTCGCTTATTTATAACTCCTCCTGAGGCTACTCCATATTGATCTAGAACCAGTTTGAATCGGCTGGCCATAATTTGAGAGGCTCCTCCTAACATAAGGGTGTCATCAACAAACTGGTAGTTGTTTATTCTTCTTACTCCCCTTGTTATTTTCAGACCAGGGATGTTCTGAGTAGCTCTTTCATGCTCAAGTCTTATGTTTAGAGTTTTTTCCATAATGACATACAACATTGGAGAAAGCGGACATCCATGTCTTAGCCCTCTTGTGGCTTGGAAGAATGGAGTTGGTTGCATATTTATCAGAGGGGCTATCCAGGGGGTTGAGATGCATGCTCCAATCCAAGAAATAAAGGAGGGATCGAAACCAAAAAAAAAATAAACTTCATAAAGAAACTCATGCTTTACCCGATCAAAGTCATTTTCCATATCAATTTTGATAACCATCCCTTTTATTTGTTATTAAATCTGGAGTGGATTGCTTCCTTAAATAAGGTAATATTATCCCAAATTTGTCTTTTTTCCACAAATCCCCCCTAATTGGGAAGGATGAGTTGTGGAAGCAAATGCTTTAATCTGTTTACTAGAATTTTTGCTAGAATTTTGTAGGAAACGTTACAAATAGATATTGGACAAAAACAATCAAAGGAGCTAGAATTTTTGTCCTTAGTTATCAAGGCTAAAAATGAGGTGTTGGTTGTGCCTCCCATCTTGTAGGTTTTTTGAACAAATATTATCATGCAAATTAGGTCTTTTTTAATTATTTCCCAACACTTCCTGTAAAAGTGAAGAGTGAAACCATCAGGCCCAGGGGCTTTGTCTGGATCAAACTAATTTAGAACTGCTTTGACTTCCTCCCCTGTAACCACCTTATTTAACTCTTTTTTATCTTCTTCCTTTATCATTTGCGGGATGTGTTCTATGAATTGTTGGCTCTTCTCTTTATATTCTTCACCTTCCTTAGTGTAAATTTCTTTGAAGTGAGAAGATGTTGCTTTTTTTTATTTCCTCAAAGGAGTTAATTCGTGTTCCTGAGGTTTTTTTTATTTCCTCCACAATGTTTTTATGTTGTCTAGATTTGGCTTGCTTGTGGAAGAAATAGGTGTTTTTATCCCCTACTTGAAGCCATAGGGATCAAGATTTAAGTCTCCATTCCTTTTCTTCTTTGTGAAGCGCTCTCATATGATTATGAAAATGTTGTTTCTCCTGTATTAAGTGCATGTTGTTTATGATGTTTGATTCCATTTATTCTTGTATATATTCTAGTTGTTTTTTGCACCTTTCAACTTCTTCTCTTGGTTTGTGTGGGGAGGATTTTACCCACTCCTCGATTGCTTGCTTAGTCCTTTTGAGATTTTGTTCCCAGATGTAGACCGAGGTCCCATCCACCCATTTTGACCAAACAATGGTGATTGGGGGGAGGAATTCAGGTGATTCCATCCAAAGGGGATTGAATTTGAAGGGAATGGGACCTATGTTTTTTTCTTTTTCAAAGGAGAGAGCTATTGAACGATGATTTGAGATGCCCCAAGGAATAATTTGGGAAGAAATATTGAAAGGAGGTAGGAGGAGGGAGATTTGTATGAGAAAATGGTCTAGTCTGGCTGCAATGTGTCCCACCCCTGAGAGTTTAATGCTCCAAGTGTATTTCCCTTTAGAGGGATGGACATCAAACAGATCCAACTCCAAGATCATATCTTCTGTGTATTCCCTAATTGGGTCCCTTACTATAGAGCCTCTTTTATTTTCCCCTTGGTGTAGAGTTGTGTTGAAGTCTCCTATTATAACACAATTATTGTGTAATCTAACTTCTTTGATTTTCGTCAAGGACTCCCAACATTTTGTTTTTTCCCATTAGTTATTAGGCATATAAACATTACATATAGGATAGATGTTACTTGTTTGTAGGTGCTTGAGCTGTACTAAAATCCAGTGGGTTGATTCTAGCTTTTGTTCTTATCTAAAAATTTTGGTGTTCCGGACTGTGTAGATCCCCCCTGACACTCCTCTATCATTTAGAGTTGTTCCATCACTTGCTTTCCAGATTTTATTAATTTTTCGCATGGCCTCTGAACCCTGAATTTTGGTCTCCTAGATTAGGAGGATATGGGGCCTTCCTGTTTTGATAAAATTTCCCATTGCTTATTTTTTTTCCCTTTGTCCCAATCCTCAACAGTTCCAAGAAAATGCCTTCATTATTTACTAGCATGTTCGGTTTCCCCCCCTTTTGTGGGTTGATACTGCCCTTTTGTAGAAGTAGCTTTCCCACTCTTCCCTTATTTTTTGAGGACTTCTTCCAGCATTGGTTGGGTTCCTAGATCTTTTTCTTGATTTGTTTCTTTTTCCCTTTTGTGTTTGTTTGTTTTCCTTCCTGCTTTGAAGAATTTGGCACTTTTTAGGAATTCCAGGTCCATTTCCTCCTTCGAGTCCTCTTGGATTTAATCCTCCAGCCCATGGGAGGGGTCCATGGGTAGAGGGGAAACAAGCTCATTTTGAAGCAATGGAGGGCCCAGATCTAGAACTTGTTGACTATGTATCTCTTTTGTGTCTTATTTTGAGTTATCCATTTCTGCATCTAGATTCTCGAGAGGATCGTACATTTTTTTTCTACTTTATGTTTTCAACGTCGGTGATTTCCCCTTGATCGGTGAGGATGGTCAGGTGTTGGCTCTTCTTTCTTGTGGTTGAGCTCCTGATTTATTTTTCACTTTCTTTCTTTTGGTTGGCTTCCATTGCTCTTGCGCTTTGTTCTCGGGGTTCTTTGATGATCCCTTGGGACAGTTTTTGGTGAAATGACCATACTCATGGCATGCTTTACATTTAAATGGAAGTTTCTCGTAGTCGACTATTTGAATGTATGACCACCCATCTAGGGTAAGTTGGATTTCCTCTGGAATTCATTTTTCCATATCTACTTCTACACAAAGATGAGCACAGGATTGTAATACATCACGTGGTTTTCTCGATCGATGAACCTTCCCAGTGCATTTCCAATTTTTTTTATGGTTTCATCATTCCAATGGTGGAGAGGCAGGAAGGGTAAACAAACCCATACAGGAACCGCAAAAGGGATATCATTTTTTGGGCTAAAGTCTAGGGTCCATTGATTTAGATACATCCCTATAGTGCCCATAAAGTAAGGACCATTTCATATCAGATATTTATCTGCTTTATTTTCAAAGAGGAAGACATAGAATCCCTTACTGCAAAAAGTTGTTGACAATTGCCCCTTTATCGTTTTTTTCCAGTTTTGATCCAGCCATTGCGCCATTTATCTTGGAGAGGGCCAGAGTCCCATAAACTATATGATCAAACCATTTTCATCCACTCTTAGAGTGAACGACCTACAGGAGGCAGAATGGACAGAGACCTTCGGGATCTCATCTACCTTCTTAAAAAAGCGTGATTGGGGATGCCCTTTTGTTGTTTTTGTGTAGGATGAAAAGAGGGTCTGAAATATGACGAGGTCCGGAGGCGGAGGTTCTTGTGGGGGATCTCCCTCCCCTGAACTAGAAGCCATTTCAAATGCGGCCAGCTGTAGAAAACCTATTTTTTACCAGTCCAATTTTTAGATGACGTGTTTGAATTCTTACCAGTGCTCCATAAAGAATATTAGTATGAAATCATTATTTAAATATGAAATATCATCTACTTCCTTCTTCTTTCCACCAATATCATGGGCCTAATTGGCATGATGTTGGTTTTGAATGACACATACGATGAATATAAAGAGCACGACCATGACAATGGGTATTTTGGGAGTTCCATGCATGACATTAATTCGTGAAAGTTCAAACGAAAAGAGGATGATATCAGATATATAGAGTGGGTGTGTAAGTGATATTTGAGTTTGGAAACCCTCCCATATCATCAGCCATGCGAACAGTTTATCCATGTCAAATTTTAGAGTATACAGAAATTGTTTGAAAAAATTTCAATGTTGGCCCCATTCACAGGTCACTGTTGTCCATGTCTAACCCTAGTACAATGTATTTTAGTTTTTTCCTTTAAAATTTGTTGGAGATGCACGTCCCAACGTCATTGTTGGAATACTATGACAACAATTATGACACTTACGATGAGGGTATAAAGATGAATGAACTTCGCTTGGTTTCTAGAATAACTTATTCTCTACTGAAAAAGGCCAACCACGTGAAGGTGGAAGCTCATATGTCCCCTCCCCTCCCCCTCACATCACTCTCAATTCCCCAATACCCAATATATAAAATAGAAAATAAACAAAAGCAACATAGTAATCATGCATAGAAACTACCAAAACAAAAATTAATTAAGGTAAATGAAATTATGAGTTTGTAAATTATAATTTTAATTTAGCACGTACGCTATGGCCACTATTTTCAAGTTTGACATAATAAACAACATGTAACATAGGATATAAAAAATGGAATAAAACTTAAAAACATGTAATTAACCCACATAAGTAAATTATTTAAAGAGAATATTTCATACAAATTAAAATATGTAGTTACATACCTCATCCAACTCAACATCTGTATCATCCTTATTTTGTATCTTCTTCTTCATCCAACTCAGCATCTGTATCATCATTTGGTTCATAAACAATGTTGAAAGGATTGACATTATAATCATCTTCATCGATGTCATTTGCAATCATATCTTCATTGACATCATCATCAAGAACTACATTGTCTCCTATGCCTAGTTCATCGTCTGCGTCTTCTTCGTTTGTCGACCAATGTTCCTGCTCTGTCTCTGGTGCGTCTTCTTCTTCTTGAATATCATCTTCTTCCTCTATAGTATACTTTACTGGCCTTCCTCTTGGATCATATCTAAAAAAAAATGACCAATCCCTCTCACTTGGAACCATGGAGTAAAAGACATGTTCACATTAGATTGGAAAAACATAGTGATCATGTCCTCTTTCAAACATCATTGTTTTAATCATCGGAAAACCGTTAGTGTGTTGAATAACAGTTCTTTCCTCACCACGTTCATGCATTCATAACCTATACCATTTGATGTCGAACAGAACTATTTTGAAGGAATTAAAGTTTCACTCAAGTATATCATCCAAATACCCATAATATCTATTTTCAGATTATCGGGGATGTTTTTCACTCCTAGAGGAAACATTAGTGACCTGGAATACTACAGTTATCCCACTATCAGAATTTTTCCTTGTTTCATCCAACTGTTTGATGTGAATTTTACAACCATTGCACCACATAGCTTTGTGGTGTTTCAACTGCAATATTTGAGACATGTAAAAGATACATTGTCAATTAATAAAAATATTTATATAACTTGGAAAGTATCTGAAAAAAAACACACATTTAATAAAATTAATATAATATAAATTAACTGAATAAAATGGTGAATTTGCTTGCTTGTCCATCTTTCAACCCATATGATAAATCAATTTCCCTCTGCATAACATTGACATCTCCATTACGACGATATTCTCTAACCAATTCAGACAATTATTAACATGATAACCTACCGACATGATGTTGTTTACATTTTTCAATATGTACCTTCATCCATTCAATATTGTTTGCAATGTATAAATTTAGGGCATCCCAATCTTGACCAACTGAATCAAAAAATCATAATTCACCAATATTAAAAATTAGTTAAACCATGGTAAATATTAATAATTAGTGAAAGAATAAATAATAAATGAGTATTGTCCTATATTACACAAAAAATGAAAAGTTATGTGTATTATAAATCTCCACAATTTAATTACCTCTCACTTTCTTCATTCTACCTTTCCCCAATAGGTGCTCCCCTTCAAAAATTTTGATGGAGTTCACATCCCAAATGCGATCCACCGCATGCATAGTTGGCGCTACTAATTTAGGAATATATTGACTAATATACACCATGGATTGATATACCATATATCCCTAAACCATAGAACCCTCAGCACATGCTCTTTGTCTAACCAAATCGTTCAATGATTTCAAGTGTCTCTCCACCATCCACATTGACCTTGTTTGTACAAGTCCACACATTTCAATCTCCTCAGCTTGGTGTATGAGGTAGCATTCTTGTGCATTGAAAAATGTTGGAGGTAGATACTTTTTCATTTCACACATTAGCCAAGGAATTTCTCTCTTCCAATACTTTATATCATCTTGATGGATTTCTTTCAATGACAACCATCTGCAGATCATGACGCAATAAAATAACATGTTTCAACAAAACATAATATATATTACATTACAAGTAAAACATATATTGTTAAGTACAACAACAAATTGAAAAAACATTTTTCATATAAATTAGAGCTACTTACCTCATGTATTTTCCAAGATCATATATAACTTGTTTGATGTTGTTGTCAAAGTTGTTTGGGAGAGATAGAGGTAGAACATACTGTAACAATAAAAATGAATTGTTATTTGTTTCCAAAGTAGAAAAAAAAATCTTAAAAAATGTATATGGCCAATATATAAATATGTATACCAAAATTATTACCTTAATGAAGGTTTTCCAATCATGTGTTTTTACCCCACCAAATTCACCTTTCTTCGTTAAGATATTATTTATGTTTGAAGAAAAATCAGTGGGAAATTTATTTCTTTGAATGACCTCTTTTACATCATTTCTTTGTTTCTCTGTTAATAACCATGGAAGGTTATTTCGGTCTCCATCGCTATTTGATCGGATCACACTTTGCATTGCATGATTGGCTTCTTGAATGTTCAAACAAATTTTGAAAAAAAATTCTTTATCCCTCCTACCACCTATGATTCGCCATAATGTTTTTGTCACATTCTTCCTGATATGCATTGTATCAAACAAATGAGCTCTTTTTAGCTCCTCATAGCAAGGAAACCGCATGAATTGAGTGGGCTAACATTTCATTCCTCGTGGAATCCCATTATTAATACCTTCACGATGGAAGCCTTAAGATGAATCATAAAATAAATCACAACAATAATTATCAAATACGGTAAAATAAATTCAATAATTAAAATAAAAATTCAAAACAATATTACACATACGATACATAAATAAATTGTGTACCTTGATGTTTTTTTTTATATTCCAACCTCCATTGGTGAGGTGTCATTCTTCGTGGTTTTAATCTAGTCTCTTATTTCCAATTGAAAAGATGTTTTTCAGTAGTACAATACCTATGGTTCTTAGGGAAGAAGTGTCTATACTCATCAAACACCATCTTTCCTAAACTTTTTGAATGACAATACTTCATCTTAGGACCACAAACTGGACATGAAAACTTACCCTTTGTTTGAAGACCTGCAACAGATGGATTAATATCAATTATACGATGGAATTATTTTAAAAACATGCATGTTATCTTTAAATAATTATATAGTATTAAAGCGCAACAGGATGTCACATACCACAAAAATGTGTTAGTCCTAGGGCATCATGAATTGTCCGTACAAGTATTCCACACAATTGAAATTTCTTCTCCCTGATTGGCTTATAGATGTCATACATAGTGATGTCGGCCCATAACTTTAGTATCTCGTCGATAAGAGGCTCAATATATATATTCATATATTTAACTTGGTACTTACCGAATTGTTGGAAATTACACAATTAATACCATGATATCTATATTATATAAGAAAATAAATAAACAAAATATATTCTTCAAAAAAAGAAAAAAATGAAAATGTTACATTCGAAAAATTAATGTAAACAAATACTTGGAACAATCATTGTCAACATTATGTGCTCCCTCTTTATTGACATCCAAAGAGGAATGTTATTGTTAATAAAAAAATAGGCCACATTAAGTAAATAGACCTAATCTCTCTGAATGGATTAACATCGTCAGTTATCAATGAAAGCCTAACATTACGAGGTTCATCTTTAAATTCTTCCCATTTTTCCTCAATTTTCCTAAATGCATAACCATCTGCAGGAATTCAAAGAACACCATCTCCACTTTTGTTTCATGCATGGTAATCCATAAACTATGCTATGCTTTCGCACCTGAACAATCACTACAAACGTGGAATTATGGGAATATGACGAATAATCTTTCGAGGCACCCTTTTTGTTACTTGATCGGTTCGATATCTACTGATATGACATTGTGGACATTTTGTTTTCGACGCATGTTGTCCATAATATATAATATGATCATTAGGACATGTATATATAGTTTGAACCTCCATTCCAGTGTCTTTCATAATGGCATGTAAATCACGATATGTGAGAGGTAAAATATTTGATGATGGTAATAAAAATTCACCTAACAATCTACAACATAAAAAATAATTAGTTAATATAAATAATATTAATCATAAATATTCCATTCTTATTTTACACATTAATTAACATTAAAAAAAAGAGAGAAAAAAATCAACCTGTATGTATATGTGATGAAACATATTATATACTTTAGGATCTGTGTCATAAAAATGTTCGACAAATGATTTATAACCTTTAAGTTCACCAACAACAATGTAACAGAGAGAATATTTTCTCTTGAGCCTTTATAAGTCATTTATTTTCCTTTTTTGTCAGAGGTTCATCATAAATACCATCATTGTCCCCATCCTCATCTGATTGAGAAAACAAGTCTTGGTTCATTTGATTTGTCCCATCATCTTGAACTATGTTAGTATTTTCATCTTATTCCATGGGATCATTAACTTGATCTTCATTATTCGCTTCATGTTCCTCAGCTTGTACAACATCATTTATACTACTACTTGGTGCATTCTTCATAAAGTTAGAGGGCAATTCTAACTTTATAATTACAAACAATCATGCAAAATTAGTGTGTATAACAAATATTAAAACAACATAAAATTTTATAAATACAATCAATATAAAGGCAGATAATGAATATATAGCTAATCACCACGGGACGATATTCGTTTGATCCCCCGTCAATGTGCCCATATCTCCTACAATGTCTTTTAGTTGTTCCTATTAAAATTCTTACAAGATGTGCATTACAACATATTTTGCAAGGGAAATAACATTTATCATCACCCTTTTCACCCTATTTACTTTTTTTCCCACCTCTAATATTTTCTAACATTCTTCCCCACAAAAAAATAGTGATGATTATATTATAAAATTGAGTGGTGTAATAGAATATCTATTATATTTTTCTAATGCAATTGACATATGAAAATAAATTTGTTTTCCTGATCCAGGTGGATATCGGTGGCCACCCACCTTTTCCAAATGGCTCAAAACAGCTTTCTGACGATTTTGGCAACTTACTATTTTTAGTAGGTTTTAACTTCCGGGGCCATTTCGAGGGCCTAA
>ML779160.1:396962-408554 GCA_009831015.1 Picea engelmannii
AACAAACGGGAGTTCGGGTCTGCAAATCCACAACAACCAAAGTATGACAAAGACAACCCTAACAAACAGTCTCCCGAAAACCAGTCCAAGCCACAAGAAAAGAAGGGTCACGGGAAGACAAAGAAGGACACCGAAAAATGGTGTGATTTCCACAAAATCCCCTGGCACAACATCGACGAATGTCGCTCAAAATAGTCATTGGTGGCTGAGATCAAAGACAAGGAGCTGAACCCTGATTCAGAATCTGATTCTGAAAATACTGATAAAAGACAGATCATCGACACAGACCCCACTGCTATTGTCGCGACCGCAGCAATTCAACCAGAAGAACCAATAGATCCAGAAGAGGGGGATCTCCTTTTTCATTCAAAAATGTGGGTGAAGGGGAACCCGCTGCATTTTATTGTTGATAGCGGAAGCCAGAAGAACCTCATCTCAGCAGAGGTCGTCAAACAGTTGGGATTGTCGACAACACCACACCCGCAACCATACAACATTGGGTGGCTTCGCCAAGGACGAGATCTTTGTGTCAGCCAGCAGTGTCGATTGTCATACGGCATCCAACCCTTCAAGGATGAGGTATTATGTGATGTTTCCCCACTGGATGTCTGTGATGTTCTCTTGGGCCAGCCATATATGTGGAAATTCCATGCTATCTATGAGTCTTGACCCCGTAGTGTCATTATTACTCTGGGGGGTCATCTCTACAGGATACCATAGGTAGTTCCAACTACTGCCCCACCTAAACAGTTCCGCAAGGTAGTATCTCATACTACAAAATTTATCTTCTCTACAATATGTTCAAAGGGTAAACAGAAGGATACTGCAGCCACCACAGCTTCGGCCCAAGCACCTTATATCCAACAGAAGCAGGTCGACAAGGTTGCAACAAAGCACGAAGATTCCGTCTGTACACAGTCATCTAAAATAGCCAAACTGGTTAAAAAGGTCCAAACCTTCCATCCAAAGGTTCGTGATAGCCTTCAACAAGCTAAGCAACGCCACATCTCTAGCAAGGAAAGCAGATCACCAAGATTCAGATTCAGCAATCGCTTTCCCCTCTCCCCTGGGAACTCAATGCAATGGAGACCATTGCTTCCTAAGGAGGGAGGAATGATCTAGGTGGATATCGGTGGCCACCCACGTTTTCCAAATGGCTCAAAACGGCTTTCTGACAATTTTGGCAACTTACTATTTTTAGTAGGTTTTAACTTCCGAGGCCATTTTGAGGGCCTAAATGAAGGTTTTTCGAGATCAAGGTTCTCAATGATAGCCAAATGAATCTCCTCGACGATACCTTTCCAACGAACTATCACACGCCTAAAACGGAGATCGTATGCAAAAGTTGCGAGCCCGTGAAGTTGATGCACCAACTTACCCAAACGGGGCCCACGTGACTTTTGGCGCTTCATCTCCTAGGGTTAGGTTTTTGGATGTCTATGACTTTTGGAATTCTCGTTTATTGTAAAAGGGCCTTTAGAGCCTCATTGTAACCATCTTCTTGCGAATGCGAGTAGCCGTCACATCTCTTCTCAGAGATAAGCTGTCATCATTCTAGCGAGTCTTTCACTCTGTATTTTTACAATCTCTGTACATTTCTTTCATTAATAGAAATTGTGTATTACTGTATATCTGTGTTTATGGTTGCATCTCTGATACATTTATGTTATATTATTGAACATCTGCGATATCTCTGTACATTTCTTTATTATATCTCCGATCTCATTTCGTGCCGAAAATAATCCGGATCATTTACGCTTGACAAGAACACCTTATACCCTTTCTGAGTTGTCGTCATTATATCAAAATTATCGCAACATCTCTAAAATGAAACATATTTATTATTGTTGTCTGTCAAAATTCCGACGACACTTGACCAAGTCAATGTTGACTTAGTCAAATAGTGGGTGACCATTTGAAGAGATCAATGGCTAGCCCTACTATCGTTGGTAGTGAGACAAAACTAGATATATCATTGGTAGTGATACGAACATAGAGATATTGTCAGTATTGAGACGAATATAGGTCTAGTGTCAGTATTGAGACGAATCTAGAGGTTTTCATCTCAAGTCCGATGAATGCGGGCAGGATTGAAAAAAAATGAAAAATTGAAATATTTATCTTGTATATTTCGACAATACGACCAATTTTGTCTGTACCATCGGAAATAGTTCGTTGGAATTTTTTCAATATGTAGTAGTGCCTCTTTCGAATGGTAGAAATGTGAGAAAGGGTTGGTGCTCCTTCTTCTTCTCATCATTCTAATTACAAAAATGTAAGAAAAGATCAGTGCTCGTCCTTCTCCTCAATTAAATGACATAAGTGTGAGAAAGGGCCATTGCTCCTCCCCTTTCCTGAAAATAATAACTTGTTAGAAAATGAATCCACTCCTCCTCCTCGTCGCTCTAATTACAAATATGTAATAAAGGGATAATTCCCCTTCTCTTCCCAAAAATTACTAAATTACAAGAAAGGGCTTGCGCTTCTTCTCTTCCTCCTAAATATTAATAAAGTGTGAGAAAGGGTCATGCTCCTTCTCCTCCTCACTCAAATTATAAAAGTATGAGAAAGGCCATATGATCCATATTATACTCACTTAGATGATAGAAGTGTGAGAAAGGGATAATGCTTCTTCTTTTTCTCCTCGTCACTCTAATTACAAAAGTGTGAGAAAGGGTCAGTGTTGTTTCTCCTCCTCCAAAAACGTTTTACTAGAATATGAAGAAGGGCTAGTGCTCCTTTAGTTCCTCCCAAAAAATTGTTGAAGTGTGAGAAATGGATAGGCCTCCTTCTCTTTCTCACTCAAATTATAAAACTGTGAGAAAGGGCCCATGCTTCTCTTCTTTTTAATGGCAGAAGTGTGAAAAAGGTTCATTTCTCCTTCTCCTTTTACTCATCACACTAATTACAAAAGCATGAGAAAATGTCAGTGATCCTTCTCCTCCCAAAAATTACTAAAGTATGAGAAAAGGCTCATGTTCCTTCTCTTCCTCCGAAATATTAATAAAGTGTAAGAAAGGGCTAGTGATACTTCTCCTACTCACTCAAACTACAAAAGTGTGAGAAAAGTCCCATGATCCTTATCATCCTCATTTGAATGACAGAAGTGTCATAAAGGGCGAATCTCCTTCTCGTTCTCCTCATCACTCTAATTATACAAGTGTGAGAAAGGGCTAGTTCTCCTACTCGTTCCCCCAAAAATTACTAAATTATGAGAAAGGTCTAGTTCTCCTTCTCTTCCTCCTAAAAATAACAAGAGTGTTAGAATTAGTCAATGTTCCTTCTCCTGCACACTCAAATTACAAAAGTGTGAAAAAGGGTCCATGATCCTCCTCCTCTTTCGATTGGCACAAGAGTGAGAAATGCTAGTGCTCCTTCTCCTTCTCCTCATCACTCTAATTACAAAAGTGTTCGAAAGGGCCCATGCCCCTTCTTCTCCTCCCAAAAATTATTGAAGTATAAAAAAGGTCTAGTGCTCCTTCTCTTCCTCCAAAAATTACTAAAGTGTGAGAAAGGGCTAGTGCTCCTTCTCTTGCTCACTCAAATTACAAAAGTGTGAGAAAGGGTCCATGCTCCTTCTCATCCTCTTTTGAATGGAATAAGTGTGAGAAAGGGTTGGTTCTCATTCTCCTCCTCAATTAAATGACAAAAGTGTGAGAAAGGGTTGGTTCTCATTCTCCTCTTTCTTGAAATTACTAACTTGTGAGAAAATGTAGCCACTCCTCATCATCACTCTAATTACATTTAAAGTGTGAAAAGGGACCATTGCTCCTTCTCCTCCAAAAAACTATTAAAGTATGAGAAATGGAATGTAATCATTCTCTTCCTCACAGATATTAATGAAGTGTGAGAAAGGGATAGTGCTCCTTCTCCTCCTCAATTAAATGATAGAAGTGTGAGAAAGGGTTTGTGCTCCTTCTCCTCTTTCTTGAAATTATTAACTTGTGATAAAATGAAATTAGTCCTCCTCCTCATTGCTCTAATTACAAAAGTGTGAGAAAGATTCAGTGCTACTCCTCTCAAAAATTACTAAAGTATGAAAAAGGTCTAGTTCTCCTTCTACCTACCAAAAATTACTAAAGTGTGAGAAAGAGACAATGCTCCTCCTACTCACTCAAATTACAAAAGTGTAAGAAAGGGGCCATGCTCCTTCTCATATTTTGAATGACATAAGTGTGAGAAAGGGATAGTTCTCCTTCTCCTTCCCCTCATAACTCAACTTACAAAAGTGTGAAAAAAGGCTAGTGTTGCCTCTCCTCCTCCAAAAAATAACTAAATTATAAGAAATGGATAATGATCCTTCTCTACCTCTTTAAAATTACCAAAGTGTGAGAAAAGGTGAGTGTTCCTTCTCCTTCTCTTTTGAATGACACAAGTTTGATAAAGGAACACTATGAATAATGGATTATTTAATCAAAGTTTAAAACATACTTTATAGGGGAAATTGATGCATTCATCCATGATTCCAACCACCAATGTTTAATGACTCTAATCTAACGATTCCAATCACCAAAATTTCATGTAATTACCTTTGATTTAGTATCAGTTCAATCTTGAAGTTTAGAATGTGTTATTTGTATTCTTCTCTTGAGGGTAACCAACTCAAAACTCATGAAAATTGTACCCATGGAGTCTATTTTCCTAATGGTTGAACTATTCCATCATTTTTTAGAGATTAACTCGTCATGAATACCCTTTCTCTAAGGTGATTTGCAGTGTTAATAAAATTATGTGAAGTTATATCAATTCACTCTTAATTTTGGATTCTCTACCTATTAGAGAATATCTAAATAGGTGGGTTCCTTGGATCTCATGCATGGTGTAAAATTTATCAATGCACACTTCTATCTCAACCATTGAAGGTAATGCCATCCAAAGGATCTTGATGGAGATATAACTCTTAACAAAATATAAGGTAATATTAACTTTCCATGCATCGCTCCCTCATATGTAAACAATATTGTCCCAATTATATCTAGGACTATGGGAGCATTGGGTTATTACAAAAATCCTCGATTTTACTTAGCATAGTGTGTTGAATTCCTAGGTTTAGATCTTGTTTTAATAATGATGATATCTAAATCGTACATATATCTTTTCAAAAACAATTCTTGAGGTAATTAGATGAGATAGATGAAAATTGAATAGCGAGAGTTTGAAACTAAGGATATATCAATTTTAGTTGGGCCATTATTTGGGAATATCTACTAGGACGTCTCTTTTGCCACAAGTAGTGGAGCATGACTATCATAATGATCTACCATAAACACCACATATATTTGTGCCATGTAGATATTATTGTAAATCAAATCAATCGATCATTTTAACAATGGAAATTTCACCTGTAGGGATTTCTATAATGGGTTTCTTCAATCATTAGAGATATTTCTTACAAGGAATTGCTAAATTGTGGTTATTTTGTTGATTGCCTTGTTTCATATGTAGCCGTAAGCATGGGATGTTAAGAGAACACATTTATTTTTAAATCCATGCACTATACCTTGCATATGACACATATTCATTTTGTTTTGAATGTTGGGGTACATGCTCAACTACATACTTAGTGACATACTCATTTTTTCCACTTTTCCTACTACTCAGGAGGGCTATTATTTATAGCATGTCTATTTATAGCAGATATATTTTTAGTCGGTGGATTCCTATATGTAATACCATGGGTTTACAAAACTATGGGCGCATAAACCACCATTAGGAAAATTCCTATTTTTTAGCTACCGTTAGGGCAATTCCTATATTTTAGCCACCATTAGGCAAATTCCTATTTTTAAGGAGATAATTATTATTTCCTTAAGTTTAGTAGATATTTCCTATTTCATGGCTATAGAGCGCACTTTAGTAAGAATAGTATCCTCCTAGAGAATTGTGCATTAGATCTGAGCACACCGGTGGTTGATAATCTTCTTCATATAATAAATCCAAGTTCTCAAAGGAATACTCATCAGAATCTTCAAGGTATGACCGAAAATCATCAGGAGAAAATAGAACTAGGTCACCCTTGGAGATGTCTGTAACTATATCATTTCCTTGTTGCCAAATGTCAAAATCATTAGTAACCTCTTATGATAGTTGTAAAGGAAACATTTGGAAATGACCCTCAATGTCGAAAATAGGATCCTTATCTGAACCAATCACATCCCACTTACGTCTTCCAACATGTATGAACTCATAAATATTATCAACCATGTCACTACCTTTGTCATAACATGAAGGATTTAAAGCATCCAAGAGCTCCTCTAATACTTCCTCACTTTCCAAATCATAAAATAAGGCATCATCAAAATCTTGGAAAGGGAAATAACTTATGGTGTTCACTTATTGTTGTGTAGGAGCTTCAATGGCTTGGATGACTTCATCAAATGGAAGAGGGTTCAATACATCATCCCCTAGACTCGTCTCTTTAATCATCCTTTCGCCTTCATAAAAAGATGAAGGGCCTAGCTCTTCCAAGGGTTTCTTTACTTCTTCACCTTATGAATCATAGAACAAAGTGTCATAAAAAACCTGGAAAGGAAAATGACTACCTCATCCTCTTATTTTTGTGCAGGAGGAATAGGATCTTGGATGGCTTCATCAGAGGGAGGAGCACACATTAATACTTCATCATTATGTTTGATATCTTCAGGCTCTCCCTCTTCAACCAAGTCTTCAATATCCTTGGCAGAAGCATGAGTAAATTATTGTCCTTCCTCATGGGATTGATAACCCATCAAGATCCCCTTCTTCAACCTCTTGTTGATTGATGTCTTGTTATAAATATTTTGGGGTTTATTCAATAGAGGTATCAAGGGAGGGTACTCTCTTGGAAATATCTGGGGTATCTTTGGTCTCACAAACCTTGACTTCTGGAACAAAGGATTATTCTTTGAATGAGGAGATGTTGGCTTCGATTTTAGTAGCCATGTTATAAAGTTCCTAGATTGTTCTAGGAGATTTGTCTTTGAGAGGGAAACCTATCTATCCTGTAAAGTCTTTGATGTAAAGAAAAAGAAGAAATTTGTGTGATGAGTGATCGCTTACTGGGATCTGTTGTAACAACCTTTCAAATTTATCATGAAATTCCCTAACAGTTTCATTCTCATTCTTCTTTATGTGATTAAGTTTTCTTAGCAAAACCCAAGGATCTCATTTTTCAAGGAAAACCTCTTCTAATTGATGCATGGATGTAATACTAACATCAAGGAAGTCATCATACCATCTCTTGGCATTATCATGAAGAGTAGCAGAGAAAAGTTTCATTGCTAGGTCTTCATCATCGTCATTGATAGGGTGGAGTTGAAAGAAAGCATAAAAATCACGCACATGTTTATTAGCATTCTCTTCATCACTACCAGTGAATTTAGGAAGCCATTCTTCATACCTCGGAGGAATTTGTCGTGGATACCTTGGTATTTTACTCATATCCAAGGGTTTAAAATTTCATGGGTCCCATTGAGAAGCCATGTTTAACTTAATCATTAGTGGAGTCGCCAGATAATCCTTCTAGGGATCATCAAATGGAAAAGAGGGAATCACCCTCAATGGATTCACCAGGTAAGCTTCATAAGATAAAGTCTTTGAGGTAAAGGCTTACCAAAAAAGTGTCATTGAGGAATATTGACTCAGTGTTCCCCGACAGCAGTGCCAAAATGTTATCACACAATATGTACTTGCCTAAATCCCAAAGCAAGTAGATACAAGATTGGCGTAACAGGGGGTGACCTATCACTGTCACCTTAATAGGAAACCCCTTTCTATTTATGGGTATATCAATGTACCCCAGGGGAGATGTCCCCAGTGACCTGAGGATTTGAGAAGGCTAAGGCAAGAAAGTCTCCCCCCACCCCTCTCACAATTCACTCAATTTCAAAGGGTTATTTGTGTCTTATAGAGATGAAGCAAAAGATAAATGGTGTGTACCTTCCCAGAACGAGACAACAATAAAAACAAAAACATGCAAATTCAAGGTACCATATGATGTTAGTGCTTCATAAAACCATGAACCATTGAGAAATAAGCAAGTTGATGTAATACAACAGCAAAGTAATTATCTATAACAGCAATGAATGTTTTGTAACAACCACAGTAATTATGCTTCAAAAATGCTTAAAAAAGACAAGAGAATATTGGTCTAATTTGACAGAAATGATAACAACTTGTCAAAAGAAAATTTGGCAATGTCTAATAAGATTTTAATGTCACTTTTTAAGATGAATTTGTTGGTGTAAGATGGTTGTAGCAATCTTTTGCAACAACAACAATTTTGTTAGGGAGTTAGTCTAGTTTAAGGTTAGTAAGAGTTAGTAAAAGTTTCAAGGAGAATTGTTTGAGAGTTGTTTGAGCAAATCAATCACCAAGGTGAGTAAACTAGTGTCTTTTAGGGTATATGGAGTCAACAATAGAAGCAACAGATCTTAGAGAAAAATAGCAATGATAGTGCTTGTCCAAAGGAGATGGAGTGGATGGAGGAGGTGTTGGTAACCAAAAGCCTCAAACACCCAAGTCCTTAAGAGAAAAATCGGCTAGAAAGTAAGAAGACTTAGGCCCTAGCGGTTTCTCTTTCCTTAGACAAATTTAGAAGTAACATATGCAATAGGCAATTAGAGTAGGGCTACTAGAGTGCTAGTAAGTAGGGCTCTAGTAGCTACTTCTAAACAAGATGTACTTTGAGAATTTCAACAAGTGGAAGACTATAGAGAAAAAGATAATAACTTGTGTTTCTATCCTAGGGTTTTGGGCAAACAATTTCATAATCTTTAACATGAACCAAGTAAAATTTACCACAAGCATTTAATATAAACAAATTGCAGATTTTCTACTTACTTCACCAAGAATAATCAAGCCAAACCCTAGTTAAAGATCCTCCACAATGAAAAATAGTCAAAATACACCAATATTTTCCTCTCCAAGAAGTTGTGCACCACTCAATTTCAGTCAATAACCCTTAAAGAGGGCCGAATTTCAGACCACACACTTGTGTGATGAGAGATTGTGAAAAAATGAGAGTTTTCTCTCTCTATTTATACAGTATCAATGACCTTTAATTACAATTAGGTCATAAAAAGGTCGATATGGCCAAATTACATTTAAAATCCAGTTTTCACATAAATAACATTAATTAAACCCTAAAATCATATCCAAGGGTGACGACGTGCCCTTCTAGGGTGACGTTAGTCCCCTAGAGTGGAATTCTAGGCCTCAAATGCAAAATGTTTGGCCTCCAAAGGTTCTGAATGCTACCACACGTGCCAACTAGCACAGAACTTCCCTAATAAGTGCAAACCCTAACTCTGGATGATGTCAGGGTCATAATGATGACGTCGTTTCCTCTCAATGGCCAATGTCCTGGTGGAAAGGAAAGACCCCCTTGGGTCTAGGCTTGCCAGAGTGTCTCGGGGGCAACATCCTTCTTTCTTCCTGTTGCAAGCCTCTGGTGTCTCTTTGCCCCTGGTTGGGATCACAACATCCATCTATGGGCTTTCATCCCTATGGAGGTCCAAGCTAATCATTCCCCCATATGTACCTGTCCACCGGGCAAAGTCCTGCAACAACAACAAGTACGCCCTCCAAGGGATCATAGCAATGTCAATAACATCTAATAATCAAATTACCCAAACATGTGCATTAAACTCCCCTTTACCCAAACAAATGCTCAAAGACGTTATGTAATTTAAAAAGTCAGGTTTGGAGAGGGTCTCGGGGTGTCCTATTGGGATAATCCTCCTTAATTTTGGGGTGTTTCCCAGGTGAGAGCCAATCTAGGTAATGTAAGTGTGTGTGAGGTGAGATGGGAAGTGTTTGGGCATAGGGTGTAGTGATAATAGGGAAATGTAGGTCTTTTATGTGGGTGCCTTTGTAGAGGGTGAGTTGCACCTTATCCTGGATGCCATTATTTCCTAGCCCATTCAATGCCTTTTATTCTTAGTCTTGTTGCTTTTTCTTTTGTGCTTCAAGGGAAGAGTTGAGGGACATTGTCTTGGTTTAGTGACCATAGGTGACACTGTTACCCACAAGCATTTCACGAAGATGAGAAGGTTGGCTCGTGATGAGACCCCCTTTCTCTTGGTTATGCCACCAAGAGCCACTACTATGGTTTGGTGACCAGATAGATGGTAGTGTCATATCGCTACATGCCCATGGTCCTATTAGGTTGGCTCATGATGAGACCTCCCATCCACCAGCTAATACCTTGAGTGTTTATTTATGTTACGGGTTCCCTTTTTCTTACTGAGAATCCTTTTACTGTTTTTTTCAGGAATCCCTGGGTGAAGCATCTCAAAGGTTCCATCTTGGCTTTTAACTCTTTCTAGCTACTTTTACCCTCTGGGTCGTTAGCCCCTTCTTCCCACAAGGAAAGGTACAACCCTTCCTAGCGTGGAAAACCCAATGCCTGAACAAAGGTAGGGGGAAATGACAGGAGTGATGATGGAAAGTTGTAAGTATGGAGGGAATGGACAATGACCTTTCATAGACTCACCTAACGGAAATCCATCCTAAAGGGAGATCAACTTACTAGGGAATCATGTCACCCTCCCAGGTATGAGAAAGTTAAAGAGCATAATTTCCAAACAAACGTTATGAAATGGAGAATTCAATGCAACATGTTCAAATGCTTCAATAATCAAAGTGACACATAACATGATACCCTAAATCATGACCTCATGGAGAAAGGCTTATAGTTACTTCAAGACCAGGCTGGTGGGATGGATATTGTTGTTGTTGATAGATGGGTTGCACTGAAGAAAAGATGGGCCCTTCGGGGTCATGCTCAAGTCATACTACTCTTGACACTCCATGTCTAGGACCTATGGGCCTCAAGACATGATCTCCTTAGCTATCCCTAGGATAGGGGATAACAAGGGGCATTCTAAGAGTGAGGGATACATCAACTTAGCAGTTGAACATGTTAGCATTATTTTCTTGTTAGCAACATATTTTAGGGGGGNGTTTGCTCCCACTGGATTTTCCCTCTTTACCTCACTTATGTTCAATTGGTATGCATCTATACTAAGTACCTAACATGGCTTTATATTGTTGGGACTCATCATTTTTCACACCTCGATTGTGTTTCATGGGGGGTGTTGGGGTACATGATCAACTACATACTTAGTGACATACTCATCTTTTCCATTTTTCCTACTATTTAGGAGAACTGGTCTATTTTTAGCCAGGATTCCTATATGTAATACCATGGGTTTCCAAAACCATGGGCTCATAAACCACCATTAGGAAAATTCCTATATTTTAGCTACGACTAATTCCTATTTTTTAGCCACCATTAGGAAAATTCTTATTTTTAAGGAGATAATTCATATTTATTTAATTTTAGGAGATATTTCCTATTCCATGGCTATAGAGCACACTTTAGTAAGAATATTATCCTCCTAGGGAAGTGCACATTACCCATCTAATACTTGAAGTTGTTGAAATAATGTAACTGCGAAGAGAATTCTTATTATTTTGTTATTGGATTAAATCCCCATTGTGGATTAATCATGTCATTATTATTATTGTTGTTATTAGATTAATCCCCATTGAGGATTAATCATGTCGATAATTGTATAAGGACCAAATCCCCTTTTGTGGATTGGTCAT
>ML779160.1:477126-499255 GCA_009831015.1 Picea engelmannii
ACTGATGAGCCCATGGAGGGCGTAGTCTTTGATGTGCAGGACCATACCCGACGGACAGGTACCAGTGGACCGGTACACATGGGGATATGATTAGTTCGGACCTCCATGGGGCTGAAGAGCCCATCAGATGGTTGCTGGGATGGAAGAGGCAGGACAATGTTGTGACGAGCCCTTGCGTGAAGAAGAAGAAGGATGTCCTCACCAGGGACTCTTTGGCGGAGCCCGGCCTAGGGGGATCACCCATTGCAGATGAGATGATGGCTTTTGCTGGACAGGACGCCACCCAGGGAAGGCTGGACGTTTTCTGGAGGATGTGGCAGTGTGCTTGGACCATTTGGCACGTGTGGCAGCTTGCAGGAGCGCCAGAGGGGCCAACATTTTGCTTCTTGGATGCTGATCTTGCCCAAAAAGGGCCAACGCCTCCCTCAGAGGGGCTTGACGTCTCCCCTTTAGCTCATAATTATGACATTTTTAGCATTTAATGTGTAAAACAGCATAATATTGTTAGTCAGCCATGTCGGTTGTTTTAATGACCTATTTTTGTAATTAAAGGTCATTTGGATGATATAAAGAGAGGACGTTGCCTCTCATTTTAAAGATAACACAACTCACTCTCTTGTGAGAGATCTCTTTCTAGTCTTTTGTCTTGGATTATTGGCTCTTGGAGTTGAGGCGCTACACTTGGGAGGATTATCTTTGGCATGTATATGGTGTTTTTATCATTGGAAGGTGTTACAACTAGGGTTTGATTAGCTCTTCATTGATTTGTAAGTATATTTTTCATGCAAAACTTCTTGATTGAATGGTTGTAGGCTAAATATCTTACTTTTATGGTTACATTGTTGCTATTTTGCTTAATCATTGAAACCCTAGCGAGCAAGCACACAAGTAGGTCCTTGCTTTATGTCCCCATGATAAAAATTTGTTTAGCCATTTGATTAAGAAGAATATAGCCTAGCCTTTGCCACACTAATTCTTCTTTTTCTGAGTTAGATTTTGAACATAGATTGAAGAAAGAAGACGTCCTAGGCCTAATTGACTTTACACCTAGGGTTTGACTCTTAGGGTTTGAAAAGCCTTGGCCCTACAACACTTTTCAGCCCTAGATTTGTGTTTTAAAGCTAGCCGTTTTGCCAAAGAGTTTTAAGGAAAGAGGGAGGAGCATGAGGCCTAGCTTAAGCTACACCGGAATGAGCCTCCTCCCCTTAGGGTTTTGACTTCATGGTCCTGCCATTGCAGCACCATCAAGCCTAACTCTCCCGTCCTTAGATTTAGATCCTTCCAAGCCTTTAGCCTTACTCCTTGACTCCATTTACCCTAAGGCACTAGTCTAAGAATGCAACGTTGAGTTTATTGTGTTAAAACAATCTTTCAAACTTTCTTAATTTGAAACCCTAACTAACCCTAGCGACTTTACTAACCCTAACTCTTTGATGACGTCTTGCCTCATTTGAACTTTGGCTGGTATATAAATTGCGGCTAGGTCATCCATTGATAGATATTGAAGTGTTGATCATTTTCATTGGCTTAGTTAGCAAAACGTCCACCTCTTTGCCTACCAAAACTAACTTAGAATAGGGCTGACGTCACCTTCTAACAAGCATATTGACGCAGCAACATTATATGTGAGCATATTAATGATATTTAAAGCGTTGTGATAATTCAAGGATTAATTTTATACATTGGATGCTATTATCATTTTGTATTTATTGAAGAAGTAATATCATAAGCCTTAGCCTTTATTGCAATCATTGACTTCGTCAATAATTACATTTATCTATGTTCATGTGTAGTTCATATTGATAGTCATTGACAATTGAAGCATTAACCACTATTTGCATGTATTAGTTTTATTGTTGCCTTGTCTCGCAAACAGGTGCTTCTACTGTGGTTGGTTTTCTTCTTGACTATCTTCTTGGCAGTAATCTGTGAAGGGAAAGCCTACTTTGACCTTTGAGCCTTAATCCCTTGATCCTTTCCCCTCAATACCCCAGATTACTAGGGACGTCTCCCTTGGGATTAGCCACCCTGAATAGAAAGAGCCCCCCATCGAGGTGACAGTGGGTGGGGAAGCTCCTGTTACGCCAGTTTGACTCTTGCCTCCAAGCTACTTAACATATCCTACAAACTGAGCGATAACAGGACCCCAGTATCATATGTAGATTGATTCAGTTATTGCTTGAGGACAAGCAATATTCCAGCAGGGAGGACTCTAATGTCCCCATTTTTGGACATTATTACATTACAAAGTGTTATTCCTACCACAGTAGCCAGGTAGGGATGACAGAGAGTTCGGGAGATATTGAGGGGTTTTATTGGGCCCGACTTGCATCGTTCATCATCAGGATCTATTCCGCACAGCTTGGATTTGGTTTCATTGCATTCCGACGATTTCCGTAATTTTGAGTTATTATGGGTCATATCTTAATTAAATTCACTAAGAAGGTCATAATGAGCATATTACTTGGAGAAACCTCTTAGTGTAATAGCTCATCGGAATCGGGAGGAAGAGCATTACAGGATAAGATGATGAGAAGTGACTTTCAGAGGTCGAAGAAGCCATAAGGATGGATAAATCACTTTTTAGAGGTAAAATGGTTAATTAATTAATTAATTAATTGATTTAATCAAGGAATAATAAAATAAAATAAAAGTCACTTGGAGGGAAAAGGTCAACAACGACTTAGGGTTTCGGGAAGCTATAAAGGAAAGGTAAAGCAACCTAATTCATCATTATGTAGATTTTGACTTGCCATTGAGGAGAGAGGCGCATCTCAAAAGAGATAGTTCAATGGATTCCATGAGGAAAACACCAATTGGTTGATTTCGGTGTTGAGAGACACACCCTAGTCACCAGGAAGATCACACAGGTCTTCCATCATTCTTCAGCAGCAGTTACACAGGTTCCAGCAGCAAGGGCACACTTATTCAGGGTGAGGGCGCAACTTCTGAGGACGTTCAGTGGACCGACTTGTCCCTTTCAGGGAGAGTTTAGAGATTCCCCTCCGACCCAGTTGAGAGGAAGGCAAGGTGCATCTTTTGCCTGGTTCCTCGTCAAATTCCGACGGAATCTGGGGCGCACTTTTCGAACATTGGGAGTGCGGTACTTGGGGAGGACACATTCAGGGTTCCCGAGCGATCATCAATTCAGATCCGGGGAAATCCTTCCGACCCATTTCACAGTAGACCTGGGCGATCCATTTGAGACACACATCAGTCGATTCCGACGGTGGAATCACTAGGCCGCATTTTTCCAGAGCAGAGGGGGCACATTTCCCCTAGGGGGATCCATCCGGGGACCAGATACACCAGTTGAGGTCCAGAAAGTCACCAAGACTGTGAGGTCTAGAAAGTCACCAGTTTCCAGGCATTTTCGAGAGGTATAGCCACCAGGGCGAACTTTTCAGACTTGCAGCAATTGTTGTACAAGCTGGCATATCCACAGCAGTTCTTCATCGCATCCATTGTATTCCACAACATTCTTCGGGTATCAGGTATTATTGTTTTAGTTGCTATTGTATTATGGCTAAGATCCTTTTGTCATTGATCTAGCCGAGTGATTCATTTTATTCAGTTGCATTCGGCATTTGTACTCCATAGAGATTTCATAATATAAGATTTGCAGTCTTTTGTCGCCATTATTATTTGAATGCCCGTTTATATGCTGTAAACAATTAATCATAAACACACATTAGCATAGTTTCCTAGACTAGTCAAGTCAAGAACATTACATGAGGATGGATGGAACAAGACGGATTTCTTACTCAAGTTCACATTACCTGCATTTGAGCTTCTCTGAGATGCAGACACAAACAAACCTTTTTTGAGAGAGATTTATGATGGCATGGATACCATAGTTGAGAAACTCGTGGAAATTGTTACACAAGAGGCTCCCACTCTTCTTTTTGTTGATGTGACTTTGTAGAGCATGTGAGATCCATCATTGTTACGAGGTGGAATAGATTTAACACTCCATTGCACACTTTGTCACATGCTCTAAATCCAAGATTTTATGATGAAGAATTCACTGCTCAAAGCAATGGGAAGAGGAAGGCCCACAAAAGGACAAGGAGATGGCCAATGGAGTGAAGAAATCCTTCCGGAGGTTGTTTCCATCTTCTATACAAACTGAAGTGAAGGAACAATTTGCTTATTTTGATTTTGGGTTAGAGGATTTTGCAGACATATCATCTTTGGATGAGAGGGGCATGAACCCGATTAAATGGTGGACTTGTCATGGAGAAAATGTTGTATATTTGCAAAACCTTGCCACTCGTATTCTATCACAAGTGGCAAGCTCTTCATCAACGGAAAGGAATTGGAGCACCTATGGTTTCATTCATTCCATGAAGCACAATAGGTTGGGCTTGCAGAAGGCCAAGGATCTTGTATTTGTGCTTTCAAACCTACATCTTGTTTCTTGTAGGGATGAAAAAATATACAAGTGGGCCTCATAGAGACTAGGATGTGGATGCAAAATTCCCAAACTTGGAACTCTCCCTTGTTGCTCTCGATATTGGTGGCGATGCAACCGGAAGTGGAGTTGCCTCTTCTTCCAATCCAAGTTGTAGTTCTATTGAACAAGCATATTGTTCTATTTTGTTGATGAGGATGAGATGGGTATGTAATTGTGCTTGTCTTTTATTTCATTTTGGACGTATAGCCTCATCTATAAAGGCTCATTTTGGATTTTGCATCATGTAATCTATGGGACTTAATATAGACATGGTTTTCCTTCTAAAATGTCATTTATGTGTATCATTCTTATTTTCTTGCAAGATAATGTGTTGTTTTAAATAAAAACTATATATATATATATATATACACACATAAATGACATTTTAGAAGGAAAACCATTTCCTTGACATTTTAGAAGGAAATGGTTTTCCTTCTAAAATGTCATTTATGTGTGTATATATATATATATAGTTTGTATTTAAAACAACACATTATCTTGCAAGAAAATAAGAATGATACACATAAATGACATTTTAGAAGGAAACCCATGTCTATATTAAGTCCCATAGATTACATGATGCAAAATCCAAAATGAGCCTTTATAGATGAGTCTATACATCCAAAATGAAATAAAACATGAACTAAAGACAAGCACAATTACATACCCATCTCATCCTCATCAACAAAAATAGAACAAGATGCTTGTTCAACAAAACTACAACTTGGATTGGAAGAAGAGGCAACTCCACTTCCAGTTGCATCGCCACCAATATCGAGAGCAGCAAGAGAGAGTTTATATATATATATAGTATTTCAGATATAAAATAGTATGCAGAACAGAAATATTTTAGCTAGAAATGGCAGAGAAGTAATGATATAATCAGAACAATACCAGAACAACACGGAAAGAGCACTTTGATTACTAATAGCAATGTTCACTTGCCTCTTTGAGGGGGCAACCTCCAGCAGAGCAAAGCTCTATTGCAATAATATCCAAGACGAGATTTCTCATACCCTCTACTTCTATTTATACTCTATCTATCCAAAAGAACAATCTAGAGGAAGATCCTTCTAGAAGCGGAAGCTTCTATTAGGTCTTCTTACATTTGACTTATTCTTCCTTATTGCTAGGCCTTATTAATATTGGCCTTTACTACATGGAATTATATTATTCTACCTACGTGAGGGGTTAGGGAGGTTAGGTCTCTAACATGCCCTCCCCCTTGAAGAACAACCTTGTCCTCAAGGCTTCAAATGAGGGAATTGTTGTAGAATGGTGGCCGACTCCCAGGTGGCATCTTCTGGAGGTATCTTTCCATTGGACTAACACTTCCTGGAGTCGTAGGCTAAAAGTTCTATGAAATGGCTTTTAGCCGGTCATATTTTCTAGGTACATTTGCTCGAAATCCGGTGAGAAATAGTTAGATCAGCAGCTCTGAGTGATTATTAATTTATTTCTATATAATCCAAGTGCTCCAAGGGTTTTCCAGCATTCTGATTCCATTTAGGTGTCCAAAAATGGATTTAAAACAACAAAAAATGGTGATTTCGTGCAGATTTAAGTCGTCGGATTCCGATGAAAAAAGCCATTTCATAGAACAAGTAGAAAACGCCCTTCGTGGATGGTGCGTTGACGGAGACGACGCTCTCTTTGGGCCAAGATTGCTTGTGGCCGCAACCATATGGAACCTTCTTCATCCAACTCAGGGAGACTAGTTTGAGTTTGGCACTTAGTTCCAATCACCTTCTTTAAGTAGGAAACATGAAAAACAGGATGGAGCTTTGACTGACTGGGTAGAGCTAACTGATAGGCCACCGATCCCACATGCTTGAGCACTGTGTAAGGACCATAAAATTTGGGCACAAGTTTCTGACAGTGTTGAGCTTTGAGTGAAGTTTGCTTATAAGGTTGTAGTCGAAGAAATACCTGGTCCCCTTCAACAAAATGGTGTTCGGAACGACCTTGATCTGCTTGTTGCTTCATGCGATTCTAAGCCATGACCAAATTGGCTTTGAGGGCACGAAGAATACCCTCGCGGACTGTGGAATTTTTGTCAACCTCCTGAACCTTCGAGACCCCTGGCATATAGGAGAGAACTGATGGGGAATTTTGGCCATAGAATGCTTCAAAAGGAGTTGTGTGAGTAGTTGTATGGTAAGATGTGTTGTACCACCATTCAGCTAGGGGTAACTATTATCCACTACCCTAGGGATAACTAAGGAGATCATGTCTCGAGGCCGACAAGTCCTAGACATGGAGTGTCGAGAGCCAGACGACCTGAGCTTGGCCCTGTAGGGTCCATCTTTTCTTCAGTGCATCCCGTCTATCAGCAGCAGCAGCATCCATCCCACCAGCATGGTCCTGAAGCAGCAGTAGGTCTTGCTCCATGAGGTAATGAGTCTAGGTATCATGGTATGTGTCACTCTGATTTTCGAAGCATTTGAATATGTTGCATTGAACTCTCCTTCATTTCATAACGTTTTCTTGGAAATTACGCTCTTTAACTTGTTCATACCTGGGGGGTGATAGAATGCCCTAGTAAGTTGGTTCTCCTTTAGGATGAGTTGCCACTGGGTAGGTCTATGAAAGGTCATCGTCCATTCCTTCCATACTTACCATTTTTCATCATTATCCCTGTCATCTTCTCCTACCTTGGTTTGGGCATTGGGTTTGCCACACTAGGAAGGGTTGTACCTTGCCTTGTGGGAAGAAGGGGCTAAAGGCCCAGAGGGTAAAAGTAGATGACAAGAGTTAAAAGCCAAAATAAAACCTTTGAGATGCTTCGCCCAAGGATTCTCGAGAAATCAATAAAAGGCTTCTCAGTAAGAAAAGGGAACCCATAAGATAAAATAAAACTCAAGGTCTAGTTGGTGGATGGGAGGTCTCATCATGAGTCAGCCTATTAGGTCCATGGGCATGTAGCGATATGACACTACCATCTATCTGGTCACCAAACCAGGGTAGTGGCTCTTGGTGTCATAGCCAAGAGAAAGGGGGTCTCATCACGAGCCAACCTTCTCATTTTCGTGAAGTGCTTGTGGGTAACGCTGTCACCTCTGGTTACCACGCCAGGACAGTGTCCCCCAGCTTTTCCCTTGAAAAGAAAAAGCAATAAGACTAAGAATAAAAGGCATTGAATGGGATAGGAAACAATGGCATCCATGATAAGGTGCAACTCGCCCTCTACAAAGGCACCCACGAGCAAGACCTACATTTCCCTGTTATCACTACACCCTCTGCCCAAACACTTCCCCTACACCATTTCACACACTTACATGACCTAGATGGGCTCTCACCTGGGAAACACCCCAAACTTAAGGAGGATTAGCCCAATAGGACATCCTGAGACCCTCTCCAAACCTGACTTGTTAAACTGCATAACGTCTTTGAGCATTTGTCTAGGTAAAGGGGGGTTTGATGCACATGTTTGGGTAATTTGATTATTGGATGTGATTGACATTGCTATGATCCCTTTGACTTATGAGCCCATGGAGGGCGTACTTTTTGTTGCTGCAGGACCATGCCCGATGAACAAGTACATATGGGGAGATGATTAGCTTGGACCTCCATGGGGCTGAAAGCCCACAGATAGATGTTGTGACCTCAGCCAGGGGCAGAGAGATGTCAGAGACTTGCACCAGGGAAAAGGAAGGACATTTCACCGGAGACACTTTGGCAGGCCTAGACCCAGGGGGTCTTGCTCTTCCACCTGGACATTGGCCTTGGGAGGCCCATGACGGCACCATTGTGACCCTACATGTCACCCATCGTCAGGATTGGCATTATGGAGGTAGTTGTGTGCTAATTGGCATGTGTGGCATCATCTAGGGGCTTGGAAGGCCTAACGTTTTGCAGATGAGGCCCAACATTTCACCCAGGAGGCTCAAGGTCACCCTAGAAGGGCATTACGTCACCTCTAAAGATGATTTTAGGGTTTAATTATTTGAATTTGTGTAAAAACTCAATTTTTCATATAATTTGGCCATGTCGGCCTTTTAATGACCTAAAATTAATTAAAGGTCATAATTATTGTATAAATAGAGAGATAAAACTCTCATTTTTGATGATTCACTCATCACACAAGTGGTGGTCTGAAATTCGGCCCTCTTTAAGGGTTATTGGCTGAAATCTAGTGGTGCGCACTTCTTGGAGGAGGCAATTCTTGGTGTATTTTGGAAAATTTTCATGTGGAGGATCTTCAACTAGGGTTTATGCTTGATTATTCTTGGTGAAGTAAGTGGAAAGTCTGCATTTCTTTATTGTGAATGAATTCTTATGGTGAATTTACTTGTTTCATGTCTAAGATTATGAAATTGCTTGTTTGAAACCCAAGACGAAAGACATATGTTACTACATTTTTCTCTATAGTCTTCCACTTGCTAAAATTTCTTCAAAGGCACCTATCTAGAAGTGGATGCTAGAGCCCTACCATTGTAGCACTCTAGTGACACTACTTCCTTGCCCATTGCATATTTTATTTCAATTTGTCCAAAGAAAAGAGAAATCGCTAGGGCCTAATTTTTGTTACTTTCTAGCAATTATCTCTAGGAGTTGGATTTTTGAGGCCTTGGGCTACCAACACCTCTCTCATTCTCTCCATCCCCTTGGACTAAACATTGTCATTGCTATTTTCCTCTAAGAGTTGTCGCTGCCATCATTGACTCCATTACCCTAGAAATGCACTAGTCTACCATTTACAAGTGTTGATTGATCAAACAATTTTCAGAACCTCTTCTATTGAGCACCTATTAACTTCTACTAATCTTAGATTAGCCTAAATCATTAACCTACTTGCTGATGTTGCAAAAGATTGCTACAGCCATCTAACAGCAGCAAATTAACCCTAAAAGTGATATGTTATGCTAGCTAGATGTTGTTAAAACTACTTGTGACTACTTATTATCAAATTGCCTAATTAAAGCTATTGTTTACTTATTATCAAATTGCCTAATTAAAGCTATTGTTTCAAGTCTTTATTCAAGCATTTTAGAGCATAAATCTTGTGGCTGTTACAAAATACCCATTGTTGTTATAAACTGTTACATTGTTGCAACTTTACATCAGCTAGTACATTTCTTAAGAGTTCATTGTCTTATGAAGCACTAATATCATTTTGGTACTTGAAAAGTGCCATTTTTCCATTTTATTGTCTTGTTCTGGGCAAGTACACAACATTATTCATTTGCTTCATCTCTATAAGACATAAAGAACCCTTTGATTTGAGTGACCTGTGAGAGGGGAGGGACTTTCTTATATCTTTTGCCTTAACCTTCTCAAACCCTCAGGTCACTGGGGACATCTCCCCTGTGGTAGTCTTGACATACTCCAAAATAGAAAGGAGTTTCCTATTAAGGTGACAGTGATAGGTCATTCCCAGTTACGCCAATTTTGTATCCACTTGCCTTGGGCTTTGGGAAAGTACAAATTGCGCGATAACAGTAACCATTGAGCCGACCTATTTTTCCGCTCAAATGCAAAACACCTCAAATATGTTTCCAACCACATGTTGACAACTTCAGTCTGGCCATCCGTCTGGGGTGATAGGCAGTGATGAGATGCAATTGGGTGCCCTGTAGCTTGAGCAATTCTTGCCAAAAATTGCTGGTGAAAGTGGGGTCTCTGTCAGAGACAATAGAATTAGGCATGCCATGAAGCTTGAAGATATTTTCCATGAAGATTTGAGCCACTGTGGCGGCTATGAATGGGTGTTGAAGAGCACAAAAATGAGCATAATTGGAGAGACGATCTACTACCACTATGATGACTAACTTATTGCCCGATTTAGGTAATCCTACAATGAAATCCATAGAAATATCTCACCAAATAGAAGGGGGAATCAGAAGCGGTTGTAGTGTGCCTAGGGCTTTGACAGTTTCTCCCTTGTTGCGTTGACAGACCTCACATTCAGCCACAAAGGTGTGGACGTCCTATTTCATACCCTCCCAGAAAAAAGAACGTTTGACCCGTTCATAGGTTTTGGTAAACCCTGAATGCTCGGTTGTGGGTGAGGCATGAAGTTCAGAAAGCATTGTGGATTTAAGTTGGGATTGCTTGCATAAATACAAACGGCCTTTATAGCGAAGCTCTTCATTATGCCAAGAGTACCCTCGAGAAACTAAAAAATTGTGTTGCAATTGGTGGAGCAGGCTAGAAATTTTGGGGTCTTGCAACCATTCCTGACAAACAGCTTGGAGACAATCTGGTACAATGAAGGAGAGGGAGAAAAGGGACCTGTCTTCTTCATATTTCCGGGAAAGACCATCGGCCACTACATTTTCCTCGCTCTTCTTGTAAATGATCTCATAATCATAGCCAAATAGCTTGGTCACCCATTTTTGCTGCATCGGGGATGAAATTCGTTGTTCCAGGAAAGACTTGAGACTTTGATGATCAGTTTTGATTTGGAATCGTTGACCCAATAAATAAGGACACTAGAGATCAACATCATCCAGAATAGCTAACATTTCCTTTTCATAAATGGATTGGCCCAAATGTCGCTCTGAAAGTTGTTTGCTAGTGAAGGCCAAGGGTCGGCCATCTTGCATGAAGACGGCTCCAATTCTTTTCCCGAAAGCATCACATTCCAATACAATTGTCTTTGTGAAGTCTAGGAGAGCTAGGACATGGGTCGAGCACATAGCATCTTTTAAGGCTTCGAAGGCATGATCCACAGCTGAATTCCAAGTGAAAGCATTCTTTTTAAGGAGGGAAGTGAGAGGAGCTGCAATCTTTCCATAATTTCGAACAAGCTTACTATAATAGCCTATTAAACCCAGAAAACCACACAATCTCTTAAGAGTTTTAGGGCGAGACCAATCTTGCATAGTTTCAATTTTCTTAGGATCCACGCGAACACCATCCTTGCCGACAATATGACCCAGGTATTCCACTTCTAAGGCACCAAAGGCACATTTAGATTGTTTGAGGAAAATTTGATGTTTAGAGAGTAGATGGACAACTTGATTCACATGGGAGAGATGGGATGGCCAAGTTTTACTATAGATGAGAATATCATCAAAGAAAACTAAGACAAAATGACGGAGAAAATGACGGAAGACATGATTCATAAGACTTTGGAAAGTGGAAGGAGCATTACACAATCCAAAGGGCATTACCAAGAATTCATAATGACCCTCATGAGTGCGAAATGCAGTCTTGGGAATGTCTTCTTCTTTCATACAGATTTGGTGGTAGCCAGAACGTAGATCCAATTTGGTGAAGTACTAAGCACCACTCAATTCATCCAAGAGGTCATCAATGACAGGAATGGGGAATTTGTCTTTAAATGTGAGTTTGTTGAGGGCGCGAAAATCAGGACACATGCGCCAAGTACCTTCTTTCTTGAGTACCATGACCACAGGGGAAGAATAGGGGCTAGTACTGGGACGGATAACACCGGCTTCTAGTAATTCATGAACAATTTTCTCAATTTCATTCTTTTGGGCAAAGAGATGACGATAAGGCCGAACATTGGGAGGAAGACTGCCTGGGATGAGAGGGATGGAATGATCATGGACTCCACGGGAAGGGGGAAGGTATTGGGGGGTGGTAAAAACAACATGGTGGCGGGAGAGGATAGATTGGAGGTCGGGATGCACAGAAGGTGTCACAACAACATGAATGGAGTGGAGTTGGGCTATAATTCCCGAATGACCTTTTATGAGGAGATTTTCCATGCGATGGGAACTGATGATCTCAGTGGAGCCTGCGGTGATGCCTTGGAATTTATACTGTTAGAATTGCATGGTTATGTCCTTAAAATCCATGAGAATGGAGCCTAGAGTGTGTAACCATTCAGCACCAAGAACAATATCACAACCATCCATGTTATAGAAAACATATGGGATTTCAGGTGATACTGACCAATTTGGAGTCACACATTTTCACATCATCCCCCACATTTCATGGAACCACCATTGGCAATCATGATTTGAAAATTATTGACGGCACAGATGTAACAATTGACTTCGTGGGCAATGCAGCGATGAATAAAGTTATGGGTGCTACCACTGTCCACAAGGATGATGACTTTCCTATTTTTGATGTAACCAATTAATTTGAGAGTCTGGGGAGCAGAGAAGTCGGTGAGAGCATTAAGTGAAATCATCGGGTCAACGTCTAGTGGGTCAGAGGGTGGGGTGAGGTCAGAAGGCGGTGGTAGTTCCTCCACAGGCAGAACAACAACATCTCCTTCAGAAAGATCCTCAATCACATCCATAAAAAGATTTTGTTCCTTACACTTGTGCCCGGGAAAACATTTGTCATCACAATTATAACAAAGACCCTTCAGTTGATGTTCAGCCATTTCAGCCTTGGTTAATTTCTGGATCTTGAGGGGTGTTGCAGGAGGGACAAAATTCGTGGGTTTAGGGCGAGGAGGAAATGAAGGTTTGTGGGTCTGGGAGGACACAATCTGTTGGGCTTCCTTGGCTCGTTGAGTAGCTTCCAACCAAGTCTGGGGGCATGCCATGAGAACATGGACACGAATTTCATCTTTGAGGCCACTGATAAAGCATTCTCTAAAGAAAGCATTTGACATGCCCTTCGTTCTGAAAGCCAAGCACTCAAATGCGGCAATAAAGTTTTCCACTGTCCCAGACTGCTTTAATTTGGTCAAACGACCTAAATGGTGGGCGTCAGAGTCAAAGTGGTCATAAAGTTCGGCCACAAATTGTATCCAAGCAAGATACCCTTGGCATGCCTTTTTTTGCCATTGCCACCATTTCCATCGTTCCAGATCCAGATGTAGGACACCATAACCAAGCTTGGCTAAATCATCAGTAATGTCATGCAAAGAGAAATAATGTTCCATTTGGGTGACCCAACTTGTAGGATTTGATCCATCAAATTTGTTCACCTCAATTCTAGGAGGGCAAAGGTCTCGAGAAAAGTGGGTAGTATGAGGGCCTTGGTAATGGGAAGAGTCATGGTCATCCTGATAATATGGTTGTTCAGAAGAGGAACGGTTCTGGTAATGGCCCAGGAAGTGTTCTTTGAGGTCTTTGATGTGGGAACATTGTTCCTTGAGGATCTCAATAGTTGAATTGATGGAGCTAATGTTGGCACTAAGATGTTTGATGTCTTCCTTGTTCTAGTGGTTGTCAACAATCAAGGCATTGAGTTCTTGGGCTCGTGTGGTAGCCATTTGGACAAAGGAGCAGGCAAATGGTATAGGGCAAACAAAAGGGGTCTGGAGGGGTGGGTGGGACCACGGAGAAAAAGGGTGTCAAATGATAGGTACCACTGCGATCAAGGAGAAAAGGGGGATCCAAAGGGATAGGAACCAAATAAGGGTGTCGGAGATGGGTCAGGTCCACAAAAAAAAATATTGTGTTAAAAATGATAGGTATCACTGGAATCGGGGCGAAGAGAGGAACCCAGTGGGATAGGTCCCAAATAAGTGTGTCGGTGGGACCACTATACTTTTTTTTTACTCCTAAGGAGTTATACTCTGGCCTGAATAGTACTGCAATGACGAAATGCCCAAATGCTTAACAAGAAGAAATGCGTAGTAATTTCGCAACCAGAATGCAAAAGGCACAGTTGCGTAGCAATAGATCTTGTCTGTTCTGTATTTTTTGTTTTTCTTTTTCCGTCCACAGGGGTAGGATATTCAGGGTTTCTACAGACAAGGGTTTTCCCTGTGCTATAGCTCTTTGATATACGTGCAAGGTCCAACAGTAGTACTCGGCCCAATATCTCAGGGCACCAACTAAGGAGGCTAGACCATGCCCTTAGCCGTACTACTCGACTGCCCAAGTACTAAAGAGTATCTTCCTAAGTGTTGTTCTAGGTGGCACTATAGCAATCAGGCGGTCAATCGGTTTATCTATAGAGGGCTTCATGAGATCTAGGTCGATCTGTATACAGTGTTGTCTGATGCACTACCACTCGAAGGGGTACCAACAGGGGTTATAAGGGTGGCTAGCAGATGTGTGCTTAGGTACCACTTGTATTTCCTGCGTGTATGACTCCCCGACCACAGGTTTATGCGCGTAACGACAGATCTTTGTAGCTTAAAGATGTCGGAATACGTCTCTACCCTGAAAAAAAAATTAACCCACAATGTTCTGTCGAGGAAGGTGCTATGATACCACTTGTAGTATTCCAGATATAAAATAGTGTGCAAAACAAAAATATTTTAGCTAGAAATGGCAGAGAAGCAATGATATAATCAGAACAATACCAGAATAATACCAGAATAACACAAAAAGAGCACTTTGATTACTGATATCAATGCTCACTTGTCTCTTCGAGGGGGCAACCTCCAGCAGACCAAAGCTCTATTACAATAATATCCAAGACCAGATTTCTCATACCCTCTACTTCTATTTATACTCTATCTATCCAAAAGAACAATCTAGAGAAAGATCCTTCTAGAAGCGGAAGCTTCTATTAGATCTTCTTACATTTGATTTATTCTTCCTTATTGTTAGGCCTTATTAATATTGGCCTTTATTACACGGAATTATATTATTCTACCTACGTGAAGGGTTAGGGAGGTCAGTTCCCTAACAATATATATATATATATATATATATATATATATATATATATATATATATTGTATTTTTTATATATAGTGTTTCCCTCGACATATCCATTTTGGGGGGATCACATTTCCAGGAATTCCTATTTCGGAAACTTGTAGGCATTTCCACGTTTCGTGCAACTTAATTTTGAAGTGATATGAGGCTAACCACTCAGTTATTGGAATTGGTTCATAGTGACATTTTCAAGAGTGGCCACTTGTTCTTGTGGGGGAGCTAAGTACTTTCTCACCTTCTTTAATGCACTCTCTATTTAAAGGTCCACAAGATCTATACCGCTATTTTGTATAGATGATTCTCAACATATTTCATTGGATCTCTTCTTTCCACATTATGATGTTGGTCTTAATTAGATGTACTATTTTTCAGTCACTTGAACCTCAGAGATAGCATGAGCCAGTCTTTGAACCTTCAGCCCATCAATGTGTTACAATGGATCTTTCTCTTTATGATGTTGGCTTACTCTGGATTTTTGCATATTGGTCTTTAAGCCAAATTTTTCGAGTATGGTATTGACTCTCATGCATTCCATATTATTGATCTCTTTAACGATGTGGTTTATTTGAGCTTCCCCTCTTCACGGTCGCAACAAATCATCCACCTTGTTTTTAAATCAAGGAACAACTACGATCCAAATAACTATAAGACTATAATGATTGGGAACTTCTTTTCTAAGCTTTATGCTTTGGTCTTGAACATGTGTCTTTCAAAGAAATTGGACAGAAACAAACTCAGAGCTAAGGGGAAAGCAAGTTTCATGAGAGACAACCAAACAATTGACCACATCTTTGTGCTTTATGTTATTATTCAAGAAGATAAACAACAAGCATCCAAAGTCTTTAGTTTCTTAGTGGACAACTCAAAGGTTTTTTATTATGTTTTGAGGGAATCCTTGTTCTAAAGATTATGTGATATTAGCGTCTCCAAGTTGTTGAGAAGAGTGTAGCGACAAAGGTTTTCTTCTTGGCTTGCGTTCCAACCTAGGAGAGGACAATGAAACTGCCTAGTTGATGTATTGTTGTTTTTCCTAAAGTATAACTTAGGAAAAAGTAACATTAGATGTTTTAATTTAATGTTGACTTATTGAGTTCTTTTTCTAAAGTTGAAAAGTGAAAAATTTAAGTGATGGATCTTTTAATTTGGTCCATCCATTTCTTTGAGAGGCCAAGATTAGATCTCAGCCATAGATCTCATTGATGAGTTAGGGTTTTCGCTTCTCAATAGTATAACAGGAGGTCAACTAGGAAGAGCGCACTACTACTTTGAAGAGAGATCGATCCAGGAGAAACTGAGGCTCGATCTGAGATCTGAGAAAGAGGATAGGTGCAGGGAAACTGAGGAAGACACATGGACAAGACATTAACTCATATTCTTGATTGGGCAGAGGTCATTTCACCTAAGCAGAGAATTTATACAGGTTGATGCAATACTCACAAGGGCGCTGTATAGTTTTGCAGAGGCATATCTTGAAGGGTTTTGCTGGGACAAATCGGGTTCCAAAGCAAAGGGAGAGACTATACTTTAGTCTTGAAGAATTTTACTGGGCTTTATCTCAGTAGGAGCGAATTTTCTGTAAGAAGTATTCTATATTTCTCTGATAATAAAAACCTCCAGTCTATTGTACCGGTTTTCCCACATTGGGTTTTTCCAGGGACTATTGTCCAAAAACAATTGTGTTGATGTGATGTGTTTGTTGTGTCTTTATTGGCAAAAGATCCTGTGCATTTTTAATTTCTGTTGTGCATTAAACCTAGCTGAAATATATTTTAAACAGAGACAAAAAATTAATTTAATTTTTTTTGAAGCAAACAGTGCTAGGTTTTAAGGAAATTTACATGGTATCAGAGCAGGAACAGTGAAGACAGCAACACATAGATAGATCTATCCAGATCTAGGTGGATCGTGAGGATCCAAGCACATATCTGGGCATCCGTACAAATTTTTCAGCAAGGGTTTGAACAAAACACTTTCTAAAATGGCCATGAGTTTGAGGGTGGAAGACAAGTTACAAGGGGCTCAGAATCACCCCACCTGGAAGGAAAGGATCAAAATGATATTAGAAGTCAATGATGTGTCAGAACATGTCAGTGACAAGGCAGCAGCTCCCACAGGTGCAGCTGAATTAGTTATCTGGATGAAAGGTGAGGCTAAGGCAAAGAGCTTGATTCTTGATGGGATAAATGACCATGTGGTCCCACATCTCTCAGGAAAAGCTAAGGCAAAAGATATGTGGAAATCCCTAAGTGACCTCTACCAAAACAAAAATGAAAATAGAGTGATGGCTCTGCGCAAGAAATTGTGTGGGACCAAGATGGCCAAAGGTGAGGGTGTAATACCTTATCTTACCAGGATAACACAAATTAGGGATGAACTTGCAGCAGTCGGTGAAAAGACTGAAGATCCTGAGCTGGTGCGTATTGCACTAGATGGCTTTACTAAGTCATGGGACGTTTTTGTCCGTGGTGTTGTAGCTCGGGAGAAGCTCCTTGATTGGCAGTGGTTGTGGGGTGATTTTGTGCAGGAAGAGATTAGAATTGATCAAGGAGGACCATCATCTAGAACTCATGCAGAGGAGGAAGAAAGCTTGGCCCTTGCAGGCAAAGCAAAGGGCGAGAAGAAGAAGAAAGGTGGAAAGGAAAACATTAACTTCTCAAAAGTCAAGTGCTTTCAGTGTCACAAGATAGGACACTTTGCATCACAGTGTCCAAAAAGGAAGAAGAAGCCACAAATGGCAACTTTAGCAGCAGTGGATGAGTTTGCCGAGTCATTTGAGGAGAATTTATGTTTCATAGCCTGTATGTCTAGTACAGTTGTTTCAGACATGTGGTTTGTAGACAGTGGTGCATCTTGTCATATGACAGGGCGCAAAGAGTGGTTTACTAGGCTACAGGAGAGAGGCGTAAATCTAGTCATTGAGCTAGGGGATGACAAGCACTATAAGGCGCAAGGAGTTGGCACAGTCTCATTTCATAGGGAGTCCGGGAAACCATTATGTTTCAGTGATGTGTTATATGTTCCAGGGTTGACCAAGAACCTCATCTCAGTCTCTACTCTCGAGGACAAGGGATATGAGGTCACTTTCCGTAAAGGAAAGGTTTTCATTAGACCTGGTAGGTCAAGTGAGAAGATGGGTAGGATGATTGGGGTTCGAGAGGAGAATGTCTACAGGTTACAGGTTTAGCCAAGGAGAGCATTAGCGAGTTTCACCACAGACACAGGTGAGTTGTGGCACAAGAGGATGGCACACATTCATTTTGGTGCTTTGGGGCATTTGAGGGAGGCAGTCATTGGATTGCCTAAGATTACAGTGTTAATGTTTAAGCCATTATTATAGATGTTTGCATTTCAGTAGATAACAATAGCATAATCCAAGATCGCTGAGAAATACACAATCGCAAGAGACACAGCATTTATCTTGGGAAACCCTCTAGGGGATGAAAACCCAGCAAAACTTCCTTAATATAGATAGCCAATACAATGCCAAGAGATCTCTTAAGCTAATACAGAAAGTCCTCTCCCAGATATGCGCCACTCTCTCTCTCCTTCTTCTCCGGTAGTAGATCTGAACTTGTCTCTCAAAATGAGCAAGTGAGTTGTATCTTAAGTGAGGCGCTAGCCTCCTTTATTTATACAAGTCTGCCACGTGTGAAGTGTCTCTTCACTGGCAGGGCCGACTTCTCAAACTGGGTGGGTAAACCCACCTTTATTATATTTCTGGGCTTCTTTAATATCTGCTGGGGCCGACTTCTTATTCTGCCTATTACAATTGTCTTTTGACCAATCCGCAAAAGGGGATTTGGTCCTATTACAATAACCGACATGATCAATCCACAATGGGGATTGATCCTATGAATAATATATCAATAATAATAAGAATACTCTTTGCAGTTACATTATTTCAACACTCCCCCTTAACAAGAAGGGTATTGTTCAGTAGCATCATGCAAGAGAGAGAGGACAGCATCATCAACAGCATCAAGTGGGTGAGAGGACAGCATCATCAATATCATCTTGGAACACTGACTGGTGTATCTATAAATCATTGGAATTTTTCTTCATCAGCAGCATCGTCATTCTCAAGGAATGCCATCATCATCTACATCAATATGTATTAGTATAAAAAACTGATACATCAACATCATCACAGCACAAGGTTGGCTCATCATAATACAAGACTAGATTTACGTCACAGTTGTCAAGCTGGAAGCTCAGTACTTGTCTCATCTCAATGTTTTGCTTTACGTCACAGCACTCAAGCTGGAAGCAAGATACTCATCCTGCTTTACGTCACAACCATCAGGTTGGAAATAGGATACTAGACTGGCTTTACGTCACAGCTATCCAGCCGGAAGCTCAGTGCTAGTCTCATCATATCATCTTGCTTTACGCCTGACAACTCGGTCAGAAGCAAGGAACGTCTTATCTTGCTTTACGTCTGACAACTCGATCAGAAGCAAGGAACACATCTCATCTTGCTTTACGTCTGACAACTGGGTCAGAAGCAAGGTACACATCTCATCTTGCTTTACGTCTGACAATTGGGTCAGAAGCAAGGTGCACATCTCATCTTGATTTACGTCTGACAACTGGGTCAGAAGCAAGGAACACATCACATCTTGCTTTATGTCTGACAACTGGGTCAGAAGCAAGGTACACATCTTATCTTTCTTTACGTCTGACAACTAGGTCAGAAGCAAGGAACACATCACATCTTGCTTTACGTCTGAGAACTAGGTCAGAAGCAAGGAACACATCACATCTTGCTTTACATCTGACAACTAGGTCAGAAGCAAGGAACATCACATCTTGCTTTACGTCTGACAACTAGGTCAGAAGCAAGGAACATCACATCTACTCCCCCTTTCGAGGAAGGTACTTTCGGACTATGCCAAGCTTATCTCGGAAGTACTCAAACTTCACACGAGATAGGGGCTTGGTCAACACGTCAGCAACCTGTTCATCCGTGCTAATGTACTGGAGCTTTAAGGCTCCTCTCTGTACCATGTCACGGATGTAATGATAACGGATCTCTATGTGCTTCGACCTGTCGTGGAATACAGGATTCTCTGTCATCTTTATGCAGCTCTGGTTGTCACATAGAATCACGGTTTCTCTCATCTCTAAGTCAAATAGGCCGGTCGGCAACTTTCGAAGCCATATAGCTTCGCAGCTAATAGAACATGCAGCAATGTATTCCGCTTCCGCTGTGCTAAGAGCAATACTAGATTGCTTCCTACTCTGCCACGAGATCATAGCTGATCCCAAACTGAATGATCCAGGGGATCAAATTTTGCTCAAAATTCAAAGTGCTCGAATCGCTTCAAATCGAACAGGTGCGTAGGCCTTGTCATCACGAACCCCACGCAACTCGAACGAGTTCAAACGGACGTCGAATGAGTGAGATATCGCGTTCTGTTCAAATTGTCAAACAGGCAAAAAACAATTGTTGACTGTACAATCCGTACAGTTGCTGACGTGGCAGGGCAGTACGATGACGTGGCAAGGTCGTACGCTGACGTGGCAGGGCTGAGTTGGCGGACAGTTGCCAGTTGTGAGGTCGAATCATATCTCGACACGTGGCACATTATTGACAAGTGGGAAGGTGCCACGTGGCCCAGACATGGGTTGCCACGTGGCACCATATTTGATTGGTCGTTCAAAATTATATGGAGTCCGTGGGGATCAAACCCCGGACCTCCTGCCAAGGTGGAGCGCCTTCACACGGCGTGGGCTACCAATTGCCCACGCATTAGTTCTTATAATATATATGGGTTTTAATATATTTAAGTTTGAATTGGTGCATATTCCGGCGTGGGGGTCGGGTTGGGGCTTAGCCCCAACCCGCGGTTTCGGTGTCAACACATATGACCGGTGGTTAAACATTGCGCGGGAGTTTTAAACGGTTTAACCCACGCGCCGACACTTATTGCTTTGCCATTTGACTTGGGACTTAGCCCTTTTATGCGCGGTCATATGACCCATATGCCCAACGGCTTGCGGTTAGGGGGCTAGGTTCCCTAACCGTCCTACAGTGGCGCGCGGTTTTTCGGTTATGTGCCCGGTGATAGGTTTTAGCACGAAAAAACGCGCGAGGGCTAGGTTGGGCACACAAAGGTGCAATTTGGCAATCCAGAGACAGCAAGTTTGAAGGGGAACTTCTAGAAAGCCTATCTTCTTCAATTTTTGGTCAAATCAGGTGCCGAAAAAGCCCAGCTAGGGGTTTTTGGACGTTCTGAAGCCATTGGAGCCATTTATTTGGCATTTTGAGCATTGTAAAGCACATATTTTATCACTTTGAGCAAATAATATAAAAGATCCATTGGAAGCTGGACCAGAAGATGTAGCCCAAGAGAGGGGTGAACTCCTTTATCATTTGCTATGTTATGTGTTTACTGTTCACTGTATTTTGCTGGTTATTATTGCATCTTGAATGTGTAATATTCTATGAAATTTGTGTTTGCAAATTGATCCTTTTGCATAAGAACACTTAAATAAAAACTTTATCATTTTCAGATCAAGTTGGTATCAGAGCATAGGTTTTTGAAGGCTTGATTATTTGCAAGTGTTTTGTTTTCTGATGCTCACAAGGTTGAAACTCACAAGAGGAGAAGGTCAACTTGTAGAGTCAAGTTCGCATCCTTCAAGAAGAAAGATTATATCATCACCTCAAGCTTCAAGGAGGCATTCACCAAGTATGGCTCATGAAGAGAGTCATGAAAATATTCCTACAGAAGATGAAGATCTCAGAAAGGCTTTCATGGAAATGAGAGAAATGATGAAAGTCTTGATGGAAGAAAGAAATACAAGGTTGCAAGGTAAAGGCTCCAACCCTTCAAAGAACAAGGGAGACAGTGGTGATAAAACTCCAAAAGGAAATGGAGGGAATGGTGCTTCCCCACCTCCCTCACCTCCATCTTCCTCTTCTTCTACTAGTTCACAACCTCTTCCAAATTCTCCAAAGGGACATGGTAAAATTTCTCCACAAATTCCTTTGTTAAAGCTTGATATTAAATTTGAATTGCCAATGTACAATGGAGAGGTAAATGCTGAGAAATTAGATAATTGGATTCGTCAGATTGAGGTGTATTGTAGGATACAAAAAATTCAAGATGATGAAACT
>ML779160.1:520300-535558 GCA_009831015.1 Picea engelmannii
ATAAATGATGGAACCTGATACAATAGCAACTCCAACAGAGATGATATACAAGCTCCCTCAAGCAGATGCGCCCCTGGATGGTGCGCCCCTCATGAAAACTACCAGAACCACTGTAAATGCTCCAGAAATCAACTGTGATGTCAGAATGGAAAACCCCTCTGCAGTAATGAAGCTCCTGTTGATGTCCTCACTCTGCAACTGACCTCACTGAAATCTAATGGCTAGATATGCTACCAGGAAGGAATAAGCCTGCCAAGCTCATGCGCCCTCCTCAAATGTAGAATAGCTCCAGTAAATAATGGAAGCAAGCTGCTCCAAGTCTCCCACAGGGAAAGCTAGCGGCCTCCTCCTCAAAACCTCATGCATCTGACCTCATCTCCATAGCTAGAGTTCTCCTCCTCCCATGAGCAAAACTCTCCATGAACAATGCGCCCTCCTTAGACTCATTTGCCCCTCTTTAGGCAAGAATAGGAAACCTATGAATTAATGGTTGAGATCAATCCAAATGAAGGGATGAGATCTCACCAATCAATTCTAAATCATAACCCACTTTTGGGTTAAGTTTCCTAAGTCTACTTATGTCTCCAAAATCACCACAAAGTGATTTAATACTCACTTTTGCCAAAAGTGACCAAAATTCACTTTAACCAAAGTCAAAGTGAAAATAGACAAAAGTACTAGGTACAAAGTGTCTAAACCTTCCCTCATGTGCTAAGGAGGACAAAAGCACATGGGGAACACCTCCCAAGGTACAAATCTCAACACAGGGAAATAGAGGAAGACACCTGGATAGAAGATTAACTCATCTTCTAGATTGGGCAGAGGTCATTTCACCTAAGTAGAGAATCTATACAGTCTGACGCAGTACTCACAAGGGCACCGTACAGTTTTGCAGAGGCATATCTTAAAGGGTTTTGCTGGGACAAATCAGGTTCCAAAGCAAAGGGAGAGACTATACTTTAGTCTTGAAGAATTTTATTGGGTTTTATCTCAGTAGGAGCGAATTTTCTGTAAGTATTCTATATTTTTGTACCGGTTTTCCCACATTGGGTTTTTCCGGGGACTATTGTCCAAAAACAATTGTGTTGATGTGATGTGTTTGTTGTGTGTCTTTATTGGCAAAAGATCCTGTGCATTTTTAATTTATGTTGTGCATTAAACCTAGCTGAAATATTATTTAAAGTCCTGACAATGGGTGTAGTGATAGCAGGGAAATGCAAGGCTTACCTATGGGTGCCTTTGTAGAAGGCGAGCTGCACCTGTCCTAGAAGCAAATGTTTCCAAGCCCATTATTGCCTTTTATTCTTTATTTCTATATTGTTTTTTTCTTTCAAGAAGCTAATCAGGGGACACTGCCCTGGCGTGGTAACTAGTGGTGGCAACGTTACCCACAAGCACTTTCACGGAAATGAGAAGGTTGGCTCGTGATGAGACCCCCTTTCTCTTGGCCATGCAACCAAGAGCCACTACCCTAGCGTGGTGACCAGTTGCTAGTAGTGTCATAACGCTAGGTACCCATGGACCTAATAGGCTAGCTCATGATGAGATCCCCCATCCTCTGACTAGGTCTTTATTATTTTTATGGGTCCCTCTTGTTTCTTGCTGAGAAGATTTTTACTGCTTTCTCGAGGATCCCAAGGCGAAGCATCTCGAGGTTTTATTTTTAGGCTTTTATCTTTTGCCAGCTGCTTTTACCTTCTGGGCCTTTAGCCCCTTCTTCCCACAAGGCAAGGTGCAACCCTTAAATGATTGGCCAACCCAATGCCCGGACCAATGTAAAGGGATGGATGAGTGGGAAGTAAGATGGAAAGTGGTAAGTATGACGAGAGCGGACGATGAATCTTCAGAAATCCCACCAGTGGCAACTCAAAACCTATGGGCACAAGCTTCCTAGGGCATCCTGTCATTCCCCCAGACATGGTCAAGTGGATAAGTATTAGATCCAAGCACCCGTTAGAAACAAAAAGAATTAAATGCACATATTCAAAGGTTTTGAGGATCAGAGTGACACATACCATGATACCCGGACTCATTACCTCATGGAGCAAGAACCATCTCTGATATAGGACCAAGCCGAGGTGATGGATGTTGTTGCTGTTGACAAAGTGGAGGCGCTAAAAGGAAGAAAAGATGGGCCCTCTAGGGCCATGCTCAAGTCGATCTAGCTCTCGGTACTCCATGTCTAGGACTTGTGGGCCTCGAGACATAATCTCCTCAGTTATCCCTAAAAGTGGGGGATAACATCTGGCTCCAACTCGGGGACATGTGCTCACCGTAGAGCGCATGAGAACCTCAGCATCTCTGGCATAACCTGTAACCTGCTTGACCTTAATAGAAATTATCAGTAATCATTTGGGGTGGTGATATCACCCCCAACTCATATATATAAAACTGGAAACAAACATATGTACAAATGTGAAAGCAAACTACTCTAGCATGCAATGCAAATGGTATATACAATGAATGCAAATTCCTACCTACTTACCTGCACTTACCTGTCATGTTGCATGTTAGGTGTAGTCAAACGACCAGTGAAACCAATCCAGCAATCTCCCACAATACCTGCCTTTGTGCTTCATCATAAACCAAAACAGTGATAAGTTAAGCACAAAAATAACATGAGTTAGAAAATGTAATGTATCAATGGAAACTGTAAGGTCTAGCTCATGGAGGTGTGTGGGAGGGATAAAATCATGCCAAGTCATTCTTTGAGGAAAGTGCTCAATCCATTTCAGGAAGGGATCGTGAAAAGTCAAAGGTTCAGAGAACTGACTCAAAAGGTCTACAAGCTGGCTACCTAGGACATTTTCATAATCTGAAGCTCTGGAAAGGATTGACAAGGAAGTAGTAGATGACTAACAAACTGTTAAGGGACGGTTGAAAGGTTGAGATGACAGACTTATTCTAGAAGTATTCAACCGACCCTTGGACTCTAGGGTCTGCCCTAAAGGAAGCTCAATACAAAAGACATATCTGCCAACTACACCTCTAGAGACGGAACAAAGTAAAGTAATCGGAGGTGGTTGGGGAGAGTTGTCACAAGGATCCTTCTTCAGGCAAACAATGTCCTTACTCCTATCAAGACCTGAGCACGATGGTGGTTGATAATCTTCTTCATGGAATGAATCCAAGTGCGCAGAGGAGTATTCATCAAAACCCTCAAGGTAAGACCGAAAATCATCGGGAAAACAAGGTACTAGGTCATCCTTGGTTATTTGAAAAGTATGGGTAAATATATCATCTCCTTGTTGCCAATGGTCAAAATTAAAAGTATCTTGTAGTGAAAACTGTGAAGGCAACTTTTGGAAATGATTCTCAATGTCGTAATTGGGGTCCATACCAAGACCGACTACATCCCATTTACGTCTTCCGACATGTATGAACTCATCAATATTATCAACCATGTCTCTATCTGTATCATAACATGAAGGATTCAAAATATCCAAGGGCTCATCCATCTCCTCCTCATTTCCCAAATCATAAAGTATAGAATCATCAAAATCTTGGAGAGGAGGGTAACTTATTGTTTCTTCTTGTGCAGGAGCTTTGAGGGCTTGGGTGTCTTCAACATGCATCATTGTCTCATCCTCGTGACTTGCCCCTTCATCTTCAATTGTACAGCAAGGGAGATCTACTTTGTTCGGGGATTCCATTTCTCCTTCACCCTTTGAATCATGGAACAAGGTATCATCAAAATCCTAAAAAGGAAAGCAACTAACCTCATCGTCTTGTTGTTGTGCAAGGGGAAAAGGCTCGTGGACAGCTTCATCAGAGGGAGGAGCACAAGTTGATACTTCATCATTTTGCTTAGGTTCCAGCTCCCAAAACTGTGTCTTCAACAGTCCTATGTTGATCCATGGTTTGTTCCCCTTCTTCTTGGAAATCAACAATGAAGTTCTCAAGGGAAACCAAACTTTCCATACTAAGAGTACTTGAGGTAGAGAGGTATCTTATCACGGATAAGGAGATGTTTTGCTCAATTCTTGCAGCCATGCCGTAGGCTTCATTGAGCATCCTTGGGCCCCTTTTACTAAGGGGAAAACGTAGATGCACCAAAAGTGCATGGGTATAGAGATGGGCAATGTACTCGTCTTCAGGACGATGGCTTTCAGGAATCTGATATAGTGTGTCCTCAAACCTAGCATGGAAGTCTCTGAGAGTTTCATTCTCGGTTTTCTTTATATCCTCGAGTCTTTTTAGTAATACTAAGATGTCTTCCAACTGAATACCCCATTTTTTGAGAAAGATTTCTTCCAATTGTCCCATAGTTGTGATGCTAGAATCGGGGAGATTGTCATACCATTTTCTAGCATTCTCGTGAAGAGTGGCGGAGAAAAGTTTCATCACCAAATCTTCGGCATCATCATTGATGGGGTGGAGTTGAAAGAAAGACCAAAAATCAACCATATGATGGTCATCTCTTTCCCCATCACTACCAGTGAAACTAGGGAGCCACCTTTCGTACTTCAGGGGCATTTGTCAAGGATATCTCGAGATTTCACTCATGTCTAGGGGTTTAAAATTTCCCAGGTCCCATTTAGAAGTCATGGTTGGCTTCGTCATCGGTGGAGTCGCCGGATAATTTCCTTGAAATTATCAAAGAAATAAGGGAATCACCCTTAGTGGAGTCGCCAGGTAAGCTTGTAAGATAAAGGCTCTTGAAGAAAGGCTTACCGAAAAGTGTCGTCTTGAGGAGAATTGACTCAGTGTTCCTCGGCAACGGCGCCAAAAATGTTATTGCACAGTTTGTAGTTAAGGCAAAAGATGGATGAAAGAAAGGCAAACTGGCGTAATTGAGACTATCCTACCACTGTCACCTCAATAGGATAGCTCTTTCTCTTTAGGGTGGTAGGCCCAAGGGAGACGTCCCCGGTGACCTGGGGTTTTGAGAAGGCAAAGGTTTGAAAGGCTAAGTATAATATTCCCCCTCACAAGTCACCACCGATCAGAAAGTCCCGTCTAATCAGCCAATAAAAATAAGTAATAACCAAAAAGTGTACCTGCCCGAGACAAAGCAACAAGGAAACTATACATGTGCAAGATCACTTGCTGGTTAGTACTTCATATAATCAAAGATTTTCTGATAATAAGCAATTGACCAAAAATATTGATGAAGTAGATTAATGTTTATACAATAGCAATGATTCCACAATATCACTTCTCAATAAATGCTAAAGAAAGCTTCACAATGTGCAAATGGCAATTTATCATCAATATAATAACACCAACATTAGAAGCAACGCTTCAGCCAATCACTCAATTGCTTTGAAGATAAATAAATGTTGCAAGGTATAGGTATAGCACAAGGAGATAATAGCAACAATAGGGTTAGTGAATGTTAGTCTAAGCTAGGGTTAGACGTAGTTAATGATTGTTCAAGAATGTTTAGAAGTAGTGTGTGATCAAGGTACTCAACACAAGAAGTCTTAGATCAGTGCATTATTAGGGAAAATGGAGTCAAAATAGCTACAAATGTTGAAGGGCTGAAATGATAGTGATATGGATAAAGACAAGAGGGTTAGATGTTGAAGTGTTGCTAAGGCAAGGCCTCAACAATGAAACCCTAGGGGAGAAAGGCTCACTAAGGTGTAGAAAGCCTAGGCCTTAGTGCTTTCTCCTCCTTCTTTACCTCATTAACAAGATAAAAACAGCTAGCTTGAGTAATAAATACTATGGCAAAGGACAAGAGAGTTTAATGATAAAGTGTTGCTAAGGCAAGGCTTCATCAATCAAACCCTAGGGAAAAACGGCTCACTAAGGTGTAGAAACCCTAGGTATTAGTGCATTTTCCTCCTTCCTTAGCTAAATGACAAGGATAAAACGGCTAGGTTAGAAGAGTAGAAGTAGAGTGTTGCTATGGCAAGGCTCTATCTAACTTCAGCAAATCAAAATGGCTCTTAGCTTAACATAGTAGGGACATGAAACAAGGAAACCAACATGTGCTTGTCCCCTAGGGTTTAATCCAACAAATTAGAATAACAAAATGCAAGTAAACAATACCATAACCATTCAATAAAGAAGTGTTTGCAGAAATTTACTTACATCCACCAAGCATTCATGTAGCCAAACCCTAGTTGTAAAACCTTCCACCAAGAAAAATGCCAAAATAGCCAAGAAAGAGACTCCTTCAACAAGTGCGCATCAATTTTCAGCCAAAAAACCTAAAGTAGGGCGCAAATTTCAGACCTCACTATGTGTGAGTGAAAGATGATGATCCAAAATGAGAGTTTTAGCTCTCTACTTATACAATCACAAGTGAGCTTAATAAAATTTAGGTCACCAAAAGGTCGACAAGGCAAAAATACCAAATAATATTGTTTTGCATTAAATTTCATAAATTAAATCCTAATCAAGCAAAAGTAAGACGTCATTCCCTTTCTAGGGTGACGTTGGCCCCTTTTAGCGCAGCATCAGCCTCCCAGAGAAAAACGTTAGCCCTCCTTGGGCCTCTCCAAGCTGCCACACGTGCCACTACTTCCATAACTACCTCACCAAAACGTCCATAATGTTGGATGACGTCATGGGCATGGTGGGTGACGTTACGAGCCTTCCAAGGCAAACGTTCCAATGGAGAGGGCACAATCCCCCTAGGTAAGGCTCTGCCAGGGTGCCTCTGTGGAACGTCCTCTTCTCCGGTGCAAACCCCTCTGTCCTGTCTCTCCCTCCTGTTGGGGTCTCAGCATCCATCTGGTGGGCTCTTCGCCCCATGGAGGTCCAAACTAATCATCTCCCCATGTGTACCTGTCCAATATGGTGCCTGTCCGTCAGGTATGATCCTGCACATCAACAGATACACCCTCCATGGGCTCATAAGTCACAGGGATCATAGCAATGTCAATCACATCCAATCATCAATTTTATTATACATGTGCATAAAACCCCTTCTACCCAGTCAAGTGCTCAAAGACATTATACAAATATGCAAGGCAAGTTTGGAGGAAGTGACAGGGTGTCCTATTGGGCCAGTGTCCACTAGAAATGGGATGTTTCCGGAAGAGATCAAATCCGAGTCATGTTAAATGGATGAGGTGGATAAGGGATGTCCTGACAATGGGTGCAGTGATAGCAAGGAAATGCAAGGCTTACCTGTGGGTGCCTTTGTAGAAGGCGAGTTGCACCTGTCCTGGATGCAAATGTTTCCAAGCCCATTAATGCCTTTTATTCTTTATTTCTTTTTTTTTTTTCTTTCAAGAAGCTAATCAGGGGACACTGCCCTGGTGTGCTAACCAGTGGTGGCAATGTTACCCACAAGCACTTTCACGGAAATGAGAAGGTTGGCTCGTGATGAGACCCCCTTTCTCTTGGCCATGCAACCAAGAGCCACTACCTTGGCGTGGTGACCAGCTGCTAGTAGTGTCATACCGCTAGGTGCCCATGGACCTAATAGGTTGGCTCGTGATGAAACCCCCCATCCTCTAACTAGGTCTTGTTTTATTATTTTTATGGGTCCCTCTTGTTTCTTGCTGAGAAGCTTTTTACTACTTTCTCGGGGATCCTTGGGCGAAGCATCTCGAGGTTTTATTTTTAGACTTTTATCTTTTGCCAGCTACTTTTACCTTCTGGGCCTTTAGCCCCTTCTTCCCACAAGGCAAGGTGCAACCCTTAAATGATTGGCCAACCCAATGCCCGGACCAATGTAAAGGGATGGATGAGCGGGAAGTAAGATGGAAAGTGGTAAGTATGACAGGAGCGGACGATGACTCTTCAGAAATCCCACCAGTAGCAACTCAAAACCTATGGGCACAAGCTTACTAGGGCATCCTGTCATTCCCCCAAACATGGTCAAGTGGATAAGTATAAGATCCAAGCACCCGTTAGAAACAAAAAGAATTAAATGCACATATTCAAAGGTTTTGAGGATCAGAGTGACACATACCATGATACCCGGACTCATTACCTCATGGAGCAAGAACCATCTCTAATACAAGACCAAGCCGAGGTGATGGATGTTGTTGTTGCTGACAAAGTGGAGGCGCTGAAAGGAAGAAAATATGGGCCCTCCAGGGCCATGCTCAAGTCGATCTGGCTCTCAGTACTCCATGTCTAGGACCTGTGGGCCTCGAGACATATTCTCCTCAGTTATCCCTAAAAGTGGGGGATAACAGGTAGAAAGGCAAGATACCAACAAGAAATTCTTCTCGAACTTGGCAGCAAACTTGTTCATCAGAGTTTCTGCAAAGGCTACCACCTACTTCTACTACTGCTTCCCTTTTCCCTTCTCTAGACACTATGATGCATAATGACCATGCTTATGACAAATGAAGCACTTAATTTTACTCAAGTCCTTTTTTCTTGGCTATGATGTTGACTCCTCACTCTTTCCCTTACCCTTGTTCGTTCCTTTAACTCTACCCTTATTTGACTGACCAAATAGAGCTAGGTTCTCATCACCACCCTTCGTGTTGGTATTTGACTCCATATGAGTCCCCTCCTAGATACAATCATCACAAAACCTCTCAAAGTTAGGAAGGTTCTCCCGAGTGAAAATAACTTTGACAAATGGTTCCCATGAAGCTAAGAATCCATTCAATGCCATGTTCACTAGCTCTACATCTACAACCTTCTCCCCAACTGTTGCAAACTGATCATAAACATGTGTGACCTTCATAAGGTAACTAGGGACTGTGTCTGATCTAGTCATCTCTATGAATCTGAGTTTGTTCCACGATATCATCTTCCTATTTATATTCTCGCCCTAGTGGAGACTTACCAGAGCATCGAACATCTCCTTCGTTGTCTTCTTCTTGGATATATGAGGGATCAAATGATCCTTTATGGCATCCAAGATCATTTGCTTGGCCTTCCCTTCCCTCATGTTGTGAGCTACCAACTGATGTGGATCTGTAGGCGAAGTCACAACATCCTTGACAATATCCCAGAGATCATTCTCTTCTGGTAAGAGTGTAACCCTCACCTTCCATGACAAGAAACTTGAGGCACCATCCAATCTATCCTCAAACTTGAGGCTCACTAATGCCATCTCTAAGATCTACTGCACAAAATCCCATATTCAAAAATTGATTTTGAAACCCACGAACTGCTGGTCCTTCTTCCTTGCAATAGATTTACTGCTACAAATCCCTAAGAATCTCAATCAGAGAAATAGCTCTGATACCATGTGAAACTTCCAAGCCTAGGTGACTAAAGTCCTTAAAGTCCTTATGACCTCAATTAAACATGTAAATTGTTGAATTTAATTAGTGCTGAAAGTAAATTTCAGACCATAGCATCAATCACACAATAGCTGGAAATTAAATAGCAGAAGCATAAAAATAGTTTCACACATGCACAGGTAATTACTCCTTCAAAATCATCTTTTCATTCCTTCGAAAAACTTACAAGGAAACTTCCACAAGCTGCCAAAAAACCAACAGCTGCATGGATACCAAAATTACCCTGAACTGAGCAAAATGACCTGCCTGAGAAGTACATCTTATTGTACGGATTGTATGTCCAATTGTACGGCCTGTCTATACGACTGCACGGGCCCATCCGTATGACTGTACGGATCTGTACGGTCTTGTTCATATGGATGTACATCAACCTGTACGTAACTACCCACTGCCCAGATTCGCCTCTCTCTCTCTCTCAACCTACTCAACTATTCATGTGTGTGTACTCTCTATCTTGACCTGTCTTTATACTTTTAGCTAAGACCAAAACTCTAATCTATTTTTGAGATTACTCCTAGTCTAAGTCATGCATGCATGAAATACACTTTTTAGACTCAACTGCTAAATATAAGACTTTTCACTTTTTTACTAAAGTGAATTACAAAATAGAATTACTTTTCGAAAATAGAAATATCTCAAACTACTTCTCGCACATTCACACTAAACCTGTGCAGAAGTTCCTATCTGAGCTATATTTCTCAAGACATTACAGTAATCTACAAAATAGAATTACTTTTCGAAAATAGAAATATCTCAAACTACTTCTCGCACATTCACACTGAACCTGTGCAGAAGTTCCTATCTGAGCTATATTTCTCAACACATTACAGTAATCACTAATCAATCATCACTATCAACAATCTGCAACAACCATACAAACTTACAGCAGTTTGTCTTTTTCCAAAGACATCTAAGTCATTAATCTTACTATCAAGAAAATCTGCTGCAGCAATAATGCAATCTAAAATAATCTGTCTATTGAGAATTTCTAAGATGCCACTGGTTACAACCACAATGTACTCTAAATAACAAACAATACACTAGTTACAATCAATTGGATCATATGAGGGTCATTATTTCCTGTGACATCCTCTAATTTGATGTTGTAATCACATTTCAATTGAATTTCTCAGTTCCCATGCAGGACTCTTCACCTAGAAGTTTATAAAACTCCATAAGTGCTCTCATGGCACCCTCTACGAGTGTGAACTGCAATTCCACTACTCCCCTTCAAGCCATACAACTGATGAGATTCTTTATATTAATTTGATATCTGTTGCAACACTCCATCAACACCAATTCCTATCTTCTGGGCCTCTGCCCTCAACTTCTACTACAACTTCGTTCAACCATTGTCCTTGTCCATAATTGTATACTAACAATTCATTACAGTTCAATCTCATATTAACCAATCACTCAAGCAAGGGAGTTACTAACTTACTACCATGCGATTCTTCAACTTGTCAACCATCTGACGCAAAATAATGCCTTCACTGCATAGGATTTATCATCTGTCCATGCTTTCGTTGTGCTCAAATCATGTCTCAGTTATCATTTATCTTTGTTGCATATATCTAGCCCCTATCTCTTCTCACCATTGTCTTCAAACCTTGTGATGTTGTGTTTTTTGCCAGACTGTACACATTCCAACAAGATAACCTATAACACTTGGCTGGAAAACTCAATTGACGTCTTTGTGCCATGACCAATCTGACTCCACACAAAATTACTTAAGCTTCCACAGCGTGCATTTATTTTTATTCCAAATGCTTCATAAGACACTTTTCTTTCAGTTCCCTCCAAATATTTTTGCGACTAAAGCTTTGCAAACATATAGCAGACTTTTAACGTGTTCAAACTTCTACTTACAATGACTAACACTTCGATGAACTTGTAAAATCTTTAATTGGCAAGACTACTTTCATCATTTTTTTGACGCAACTGTCTTCATCAATTCTCAAATTTCACATTACCCAAATTTCCAAATAGCATTCCATACTAAAAGTCAACAACCTGGCTGAACACTTGTGGTGGTGTGTTGCTTCACCTATTTTTCAAAAACTAAATTCTTGCCAGTAGCAGATCCTTCCAATGAGAGTTTCTGTTTGTTTATGCAATAAAAAATTAGACCAAGGTTTAACTAAAACTTAAGAAACATGTACTATAAGTATGTAGAAACAACTTAAAGCAATGCATAAATAGGAGACTACTCCAAAAACAATAAGCAGTAAAAGGAATATGTTAAATAAGATATCAGTATTATGACATTAAGAACAAGAAATGAGTGGAAGGCATACAACCTTGTCCTTCTTCAAAGCTGGGGAATTTCAAGTCACAGGCAGAGACAGATGCCATAGGGTAAATGGAAGCTCTTATATGCTCCCCTAAAACTTTCAGGAATTCGGCAGCATATCCAGCCCCTGTATACAGTGCAGCAGTACCTATAACACCATTCTCACAACTGCTTGAAGTGAGAAACCTATTGCTAAAACAAAATACAATGGATGAGTACAAAAGCAAAATAAATAGACAGAAAAGGTACCTAAAACAGAATATTTCACATACACCTTCTAAATTGATAAGGTAAACAATGTACTCTACTGTACTTTCCAGTCCCGTTGAACTATTTTGGTCATCAGTGGACACTAATATAATTTCATTTCATTTCTGTGTAGGGTAAAAATAAGAATGAACTAAAGTATGGCTTAGAAAAAAAGGGAACTTATAGGACTTCTAATCTGCTCAAATTGACCCTAAGAAATCTACAAGAATTCAAAATTGTTTGACCAAAAGAGTGTAACAAAGATCAGACCTTTTTCATTTTTTTATTTTTAAAATATTTAAAGTGCCAGTCTCTGCTGAACAAAAGAAAGGATGTAGTTCTATCAAAATAGAGCAAGTAAAATAGAAATGAAAATAGATGGCTGTCTCATTTTTTATTTAAGTTAAGTTTCCAACCCACTGAAATTTCAGCTTGGAAATAGAAATCTAGTTAAAAATGTCATTCGCCTGAAAATGCACCTTTTGAAAGATCCACAAGGTCATGCAGAGCAAAAAAGTCACTACTCTCAAGAAGATATCGGCGTGATCCAAGACTTTGTTGTATGGATGCTCGTGCAGGACAATGAATACAGGCAAACATTTTGCTCAGTTTCTTACGCATCTCCATAGCATGCACTAAAACAGGTGCCTTTGAAAGTATGTAAGGATTAATGGCACTAACACAGAGCATTGGCTGCAGACAGAAGGCATTGATATTATTACAAAAAGGCCAAACCCATACCTTTAAAGATTTGAAAACGTGCTTTTACAAAATTACTTTCGGAAGAGTCAAAACCCTAACATAGAAATGATGAGAAATTCATTCAACATAGTGAAACTTGAGAGAGAAAGAAAGGTACATGCACAACTCACACTTTCACAATTCAGGAAGTATCAACATATTGTTCACATGAAACTGCAATGTCAATCTGCACCTAGACTGACAATGTAATATTCCTCGAACAAAACCACAGCAAGATTCTTCAAGGTTTTGTAGAAACTGAACATGTACTGTAAAACATAACTAGTGCTTTTAAAAAACAATCTGCTATTGTAATGATCGGAATCGTAAAATGAATTAAATTCTTAAAGATATAGTCATGAATATGAACATATTTTCAATTCTCAACCTACTTTCTGCATCTTTAGCTTTCATGAATATCTTGTTAGCAGTTCTATAGCTAGTGTCAACTTATTAATCTGTCTCAAACTGCAAAAGTTTATCAAACATCAATTGCAGTTACCATTTCACTTCATTTATTCATGTTGCCACTGGAGGCTAGTATTATTAAACAGTATTTCCTAATATCAATGCATCTAATAACATTCTCCCACAACTTTACTGCATTGAATGTTCCATAGGGGATCTAAAATTGTGAATTCCTCTGTTTCTCCAAATGATAGCTGTAAAGTAAACAGCAAGAAACACGAATTTTGAAGCACCCAACTGAACTCCTAATCTGCTATAATAAAGCTGTTGTGGGTAAAAGGCATACTGCAAGGACAGGTTGCAGGTTGAAAGGATAGGTGCATAAGTACTTGTTGCAGATGAATAAAGATTATGGCATAAGAAAGTTAAATTACGAGTCATTAAAAGTATGACAAGGTCAGGGTGCATGTCAGTTGAGCTGCAGGTTACAAAGAGTCAGGGTGCAGGTCGGTTGAGCTGCAGGTTACAAAGAAGTGAGCTCAACCAAAAATCTACAAAACTCTGCATTAAAGACATGCAACAGAAATTTGTTTGATGCCTAGAGAAGTCAAAATCTATTAGATGCCCAGAGTAGAAGAAAGCCCATAAAACACATAATTGAAGGGGAAAATCCATGCATGTTAGGAGCATAGAAGACCAAAATGTTTTATACTGCGAGGTACATACACGCACACTATTGGGATGGAATTTTTTACTTTGTAAAATATTCTATACCAACTTTCCTTCTTTATGTTCCCGAGTCAATATTACGGGGGGGTGTTGGAAATATTGGCTAATCTTGACTTAGTAGAAATGAAGATCCTATTATGATGGTTAAAAGCTAAGTCACCTGACACAAGGACATAGTACACAGAAATATGAATGTCCGACAAGAGACACAGTGACCCTAGAAACATGTAACACCATGTTTTCCCCATGACTGTAATTATGCTAAGACTTCATGTAATGTGATTATGAAGCATGTAATTATGTTTATGATTAATAAAAATAGCAAACAGTTGACTGAGAAGGAAAACGCCTTGAGTACTAGCGATGATATCACAAGTGGAATTGGTGAGGTGGAACTAAGAAGTTTTAATGAAGAAAACAGGTAGCTTGCTCAGCATTCCAACCTACACCTGCAGGAATAGTTACCGGATTCGCCTTAGAGCCCCACCGTACCCGCACCGGATTCTTTTCGAATCGGAATCTTGGATTCTTATCGGATTCTTAGCTAGTGATTTAGGTAAAAAAAACAAAAAAAAAACATAAATATATATATAAATTAGGGTTGGGGTTTTGATTCCCCGATTCCTAATTTTTTGACGAGCACTGCACCTGCACTGGACTCTTGTCGATTCTGATCGCACCCACGGTTCTTGTAACCTTGCCTACAAAAGTTGAATATGTAGATTTTTTGAGGTCCTATGAGTTTGCCAACTGGGTCTGTCTTTGACCACAGATTGGCTCTAAGTTTCAACTGTGTGGCTGACTTCTCTTGTTGTTTTAGGACAACAAACAGTCACCAAACTTTCTACTCAATGTTTAATGGTTAAGTGCTCTTTTAAGGTGCCCTTGCAAGTGTTTTCTTTACTCAATGTTAGCACATGCATAATACATTAAAACACATAACACTACCTCTAGATCTTTGAACTTTAAAATGCTAATCTACACTTCCAAGCATGCATAAATTTGACATGGGTATTTTTGGTCAACATGACCCTTGATAAAAACCCCCCCGGGGAAAACCAGTTTGGCATATATGTTTATATAATGGGGAAATAGATGGTGGAATACAGCAAGTACAAAATATAGATGACCCTGTTACAATAGCAGCTTGTCTCAAGCTGAAATACAAGTCCAAACTCAACAGGTGCACCCTAGCATGGTGTGCCCCTCATAAATGCTACCAAATCCACCATAACTGCTCCAGATGCAAGCTATGAGCTCAGAATGGAAAACCCCTCCACAGGAATGAAGCTCTGATGTGTGGCCTCCCTCTGCAATTGATCCCACTGCAATCTGACAGGTGTAAGTGCTCCCTGTTGACCGCCCATTTAGCAACGGTGGTCAACTCACGTGTCGTGAAGATACATCACCAGATGCAAGTTTGGTGAAGACAGTTTTGGTTCTACTTGGGTGTCTGATACCCCAGCACAATTTTTTGTAAACGAAATTTCTGCACCCCTGCGTGGGTTAATAATGTAATAAGTCTGCATGGATCATAGTTAGGTCAGGTACCTTGGATGTTTCCATTGGAGGAGTTCCTTTCACCGAGGGTTTTTTATCCTCAGGTTGTCGACCAGACAAGCTCCTGGCCGACTTCCCTTGAGTTTTTCCCTCCTCACATGCAAT
>ML779160.1:577522-593918 GCA_009831015.1 Picea engelmannii
TATATATATATATATATATATGCATCAAAATATATATTTTATGTATTATATAAAAAACGCTCCTGCTCCCGGAGATTTTTGAAAATCTGTGCTTCCCGCTCCCAACAGCCTTGATTGAACCCGTGGGAGGATTTCTTTGGTATCATTGTGGGAAAATAGCAAGGATTGAGGACTATTCGGGGTGGAATTGCAAGAGCATTGGCTCATTCTCTGGTCTGGTGGACTTTGGTTTCCTAAATTGGTTAGTTTGCTTGGTCTCCTTTCTGTTCTATCCATGGTTAAGCTGGACCATCCACCCTTCGCTTGTTCATTTAGATTAAGAGTGCCTGTTGCAATTGTTTGGGGTTCAGAGGTTCTCTTTCGGGTTCTCATCTCCGTCGGGGATTTCTCTTTTTTTTCAGTTTTTTTCTGGAACATTACAATGCTTTCCCTCTTTCCTGGGATTTCTCCTCATAGTTGTTGGTCCTGGTCTCAGTTGGGTAGAGCCCTCTCAGTTTCACTTCGCTTTGCCTCTTCCTTCACATGTGCAGCGTGTTCTCTATGGCTTCCTTGGGGGAGTGGTTTCCTTTTCCCCTATTTATCAACAGCATTCCTTGAGGGGTTCCTTGCTCTTGAATCCAGAATTATCTCATACCTAACTCTTGATCTCAGTCACCTTTGCAGAAGTGCGGACCAGAGTCACTAGAGCCCCAATTTCGCGCCTAGTATCATACAATTTTGGTTATCAAATGGATTACAAAGAATCGGAAGAGCTTAGGAGGGTGTTGAGAAGTCACAAGGAAGCCATCCAAGGTAACAGAAGTGTTATTGTGGTAGCTACAAGAAGAATTCAAGAATAGGACAACCAAGTAACCTCACAAATTGCTACAGTAATGGGTATTTTGGTTCAATTCAAACGCCAAATCTTTGTTTTGGAAGAAAACTTCAATATGCTCCGCACTATGGTCATAGATCTGTCCAAAGGGGATTAGTCAGGTGCATCTAATCGGGTACAGTCCATCAATTCAAACTGTGGGGCTCTCAAGGGAGATGAAAGTTGAAACTATTCACCAACTCTCCCAGAGAATGCAGAAATTGTCAAAGTGGACTCGAACTCAGCCACTGCAGCTCAAGACAAAGCGGCCAGCCAACATGCATTTTGCTAGGACTATCTGTTTTTTAAAGTAGCTAGTTTTCTAGGCCAATTTTGTAGAATATACACCATCAAGATCTCCTAGAAGCAGTTGTTTTCAGCTTTTTATGGTTGTAGATATAGGACAGTAGATAGTCTTCTTTTCAAATTTCGTTTAAGACTTCTTAAGGAAGACTTTTATTGTACTATTGTTGTGAGCCTAGCTACAACATTTTGCTTAATATAAATATCCTCCAGTTATGGTTAAAAAAAAACTAAGCTATCTTCAATTCCATTTGTTACATGGGCTTTGTTTTCCACTTGGCTATCTTTAGGTGTGCTCTCACCACTTGAGAGATGAGGGAAATCGCCATCTTCCCAAGGTAGAGAAGATCTACAAACTTTTTTCATTGCATGAGGTAGAGACTGAGGAACACTTTATCTTTAGGTGCCCTATTTATTACAAGATTAGAGGGAGGTTCCATTGTCTTTGTAGGGGCTTGGATAGATCCTTATCAACCTTTTTCAAATATTTTGACCAACAGTGCCTTACCCTGTACTTTAAAGTTTAGAGAGACATTTACTCTTCAACATCATCTACTTCAGAGTTCTTCTATGGCAATTACATGTATTACCTCATTCACCTGATCCAAAACACTAAGGGGATAAAGTGCCCCACAGCAATTCCATGTACAACATTAGGACTTTTTAGCATTGATCCATGGCCTGCATCACCCGTGATCCACCCCATTCCATGTAGAGGGCTCCTAGGACCAAATCCACTTAGGCATGTCACCTATGTAGTACGCTTGCTCAAAGACGTCTTACTAGCTTCTTATCTACTACTAGGAGTTCTTTGACCTTGGGTGTTAGCAATGCTTCTATTAACTCAGTCTCTAACTTCACTATCGACAATGGCATTTTGATACTGCTTGAGATTACTCCCCCGATCCCTATCAATCTAGGCTTCTCACTAGAGGGAACTATTCAGAAAGCATTTAGTGTTGACCTTTGCACTACTAATCCAGATGATGAGAGAGACTAAGTTTCTCCTACCCTCTTAGCAGTTGCACATTATTCTTGGGCTATGTTTCTCTATCTACATTCCTTCACTTTCTAGGGTTTACCTTTTCAGTAGTACCCTCTTGTAAATTTATGTCATTTCATGTTGTATTTTGTACTCACTTTTTCCTTTTACAAGGGCTTCTTGTGGCCCCCTCTTCTACTTGGCTGTTATTGTTGGTTGTATTTTCCAGTCCCTTTAACCAATTTTGGTCTTTAGTGGACATTAATATAAATTTCAAATTCAATTTCAGTTTTCTTCTACATTTTTCTGTTACCAATACTAGATGTATTTGGTTCTTATCTCCGAGGGGCACTTACTCACAAACAGTATGCCCTACAAGTCCACTAGGTTGATCGCATCTTTCCTCTCGCCTATGTCAACAAAAGAAGGCATTAAGTGCCAGGAAGACACTCCAGTCATGGGTATGAAGAGTAGTAGGTCAGTGAGATGCTGCCCCCTCTCTCGTTTTGCCAAGAGACCACCCAAATCTATCGTGAGGTAACCTAAACAATTCGTATTTTCCACTAGCTCCATTATGAAATGTATTTTCCACTACCACTGACCGATTTCAGTCATTGGTGAACATAATGTATTTTCCACTCCCACTGACCTATTTCAGTCATTGGTGGACATAATGTATTTTCCACTCCCACTGACCTATTTCAGTCATTGGTGGACATAATTATAATTTCTTTCTTTGAAAATCTCACACTTGGCACTACAAATGGAAAATCAGATCCATTCCAACCTCAAAATATGTGCTGCAAAATAGATATCAAGCTATGATATGAAGAAACCCAAGGTTCAATAGGTACAAGGATACAGAAGTACACCAGGTACAGGTAGAACCTGGTTCCCCAAAATTGGATAGACTGGTATGATCATATGGCTGGTACTATACATGAATATATATATATATATATATATATATATATATATATATATTACAAAAATAAAATAAAATAAAATAAAAAACATTAGTAAAGCACTGTAGCAAAGAGAATGTGCTAAAAAAAGAGAGAGAATATGATCCATTAATGAGACAGAGAAATATAAGAAGTGCAAGACTAAAAACTGTTTTCATTTTTGCTCTCAAGCTATATTTTCTGAGTATTTGACTATCAAATGCAACATTGCTATTGTTGACAATTAAATCTTAAATCTTTAACAATTCAGTTACCTGCTCATAAATAGAATCCAGATAAGTTTTGGCTAACTGAGAAACAGGACGAGGAGTGAAATCCCACAGTTGAAGAACCCATGCTGGCAGCACTGCAGTTTCATTTGAATGACAAGTAGTACAAAACAACTGACCCATGTATTCACACAGTCGAGGCTTCCCTGAGATAATATTCTGCACAAATCCTTGGATCAAGCTGTTTGTTACATCCAATTGTTTGTAACAACCTGCACATAAGTAGTGTTGAGTTTCCAGTAATTGTTTGAAAGGCTTACAAGGATGAATTTGTACATTAAGCCTTATGGTCTTCCCAAAAGCTGAAATTTCTTCTATCTCACTCTGTTTGCCCAAATTTCTAATCTTCCCAGCATGGAATATAGGCAACAACTGGTCTAAACTTTGGAAATTAAAGCTAGAACCTTTTTCTCCAGAAATCTTTTCCATATTTACATATTCCTTATCTTCAGATGCAGGAGTGGTGTCATGGGATCTTCTTTGTGGTAGCAAATACAGAAGGAGAGGTGGTGCTGTATCAAAAGGAGCTCCTGCTTCAATCAGAGAAGATAAGCATTCTTCAATAAGTAAAATTCTTTCTTCCACCAAATTAGAAGCAATGCCAAATATTTTACGAGACTCCTTTTCAACATTTTCCCATGGGGAAGGAAGCTGTATGTCATTTTGGGCACCAAACATCTCTTTTAGTTGATGATAAAGATGAATAAAATCACGATATCTTTGTTCAATCTCCCACTGATTTCTCTCACTCCTTACTCTTATTTGGTATACTGTATATTCCTTCAGACCGACCAACTTTTCCCCGAGAGAAGCCCCTCCCTTTCTTTGTTTTGCACCAACAACTTCAATCGAATCAATTTTTTGGAAGGACAAATTCTGTTGACACAAATTATGGCCATCTGAAGCATTTGAACCACTGTTCCAATAAGGTTTCGGATACTGCAGTAAACAGCCTCTATTAGCATAAACAAACCCAGCTCCATTGTTCTCACCTGAATCAAACAGCACCTCCTCCATATCATGTAGTGTGTCAACATTGGACTCATTAATGTCCAGTGCTTCAAGAGTTTGTGAAAGCTGCAAAGTATAACAGTTAGATATTGCTCTTTCACTGTCTATCCACAAAGATATAACCTTTCAAGAATAATAGGACTAAAATCTCTCTCATCACTTTATACCCAAGAACATACAGAAAAAATAAAGCACTTCCAGAATTTTGTTTTATGCAGATCTAGTCTTTTCTGTTAGCTGTTTTAATCTCTTTCAAAGCATGCAGTCTCTGTACTATTGAAATTTCGGTACAGAGTTTTCAGGGCAGGCAGATATAAGGTTTTGACTTTTGAGAGACAGTTTATAGTTTTCAGAAGCCTAGTTGTAGGTTTTATTTCTATATAGAAATGTAAGTTAAGTCTTTTCTTTTTTTCTCTTAAACGTTGTAGATGTTTGGTGGAGAAATTATGGTAGGAGAGCACCACATTTATAGACATTTTCTATTTGGGTGCTTAGCCAGACGTGTAGCTCTTCAGGTTACAAATGCAATTGGAGTGTATTTGAAAAAATGCACACCATGAAGCGCAACAAGTTAGAAATTTTCAATTTAAATTTATTATGACTGCCTAATATTTCTCATAAATTAAGACCCTTAGGGCTCATTAAACTTATTATGACCCCCTAATGGATTGGATTCCCAATGCCTTGATGACATGGACTACATCTACTACAATCTCCAATTGTAGGTGAGGCAGCTTGAAAGAACCCCTGAGGAGGCCATTTCCTTGGATGAAATTGACATCATGGTTAAGTGGAGGGTGGAGGCCAAGAGGCCTATTATGTAGGACGCACATGAGTGGTTAGAGGAGAATGCACTGGAGGAGGTGGCAGGGGAGGATATCCCAATGCTATTACCCTTGGTGGAGGGGGAGATTGAGAGTGGGATAATCTTTTCACGATAACCACTACCTACACAAACTGAGGCAATGACCACTACCTACACAAATTGAGACATAGAAGCTTCCTCTTCTAGAGGACAAGCCATTACCTTAGCCCATAAAAGGTGCAAAGGAAATCAATGGTATATCAATCAATGGAGATGACTCACGAAGATGAGATACATTTATTATATTTTTTATGTTATTTTGTATTGTCTATTCAGTTTTGAGTCCTGACAGGGAAGCTATCAGTGCCAACAAGCGAGTTTTATTCTCATTTGACATATTATACATCTTGTATATCAGTTTTCTTTCATATTTATGTGGCTATGTGGTTATTTGATGTTGTTGATAGTTTAGATTTTTTTTTAACTTAAAAATGAAAATTTTTTGTAATTTTAAGTTTTTCGATATTTCTCAAGTTTTGCCAATGTTTTCCCCATTTTTTCCGATATACAAGTTCATGACCTTCAGTGATCTATTGTCAACACCGATATTTGCAACATTGATCGACAAAGGTACTATTTTCAGGATTTTCCACAATATGTTGTTTGATGTCAAATATTCAAGATTTCATTCTGAAATTCAGATTTTCCATTTCAGATTTCAGATGTTTCCAGACATTTAATTGCCTATGTTCCAACCTAAAAATGCCCTGAGGTTGTTTTAGTTGTTTCAGCAAGTAGTTTTGAGCTCAGTTGCAAATATCAACGATATATCACAATTCTCTCATCTTAGCAATATTATCGCCTGAAAAAATCAAGATTTTTTCAAACTTTGAATGTGTCACAATATATTCAAAAAATCATGATTTATTGCTACAAATCGCAATTCAATGGAAAAAATCACCAGGTCCACAACAGGCTGCCTATAAAATCCATTTTTTTTTACTTTTTCAGCTCATTCTGAAAAGCAGAAGCAGGATATTGAAATCAAAGGAGAAATTCATCGTCTTCCATTGAGCTGAGGAGGGGAATTGAGTGTTCCCATCACCATTAGCATATGTATTGTGGAGTGGGGATTGATTCACCAATACCATGGGGAATCAGTGGAAATTGCATGAAAAGGGCTTAGAATTTACAACAAAAAAAGAGGGCTCTTCCCTTGACCTGCCATGCCACCCCTTTCACCTCCACAGTGCCCCCCGGAAGTCAAAAACCCCTAAAATATCATCTTGGATCAATAACAGTCAAATGGAGAGGATTAAATGATAATTTGTGTTGGTTATAGCATGCAAACTTAGATCTATGAAGAGTCAAGAAGATAATTCAAAAATGTTAACTAACAAAAAAATCCTGTACATGAGTTATGGAGTCCATCTTGGGAGATAACTTCACTTAAGCAAAGAGTCCAATTTATTATATTTCTTGATCTAATTTTGAGACTCAGGAGTCAAAGCTCGGGGCAAGATTCAGTAACAATGTGTGATGTATCACTTGACAATGATCTTATACATATTATATATCAGTTTTCCTTTCATATTTATGTAGCAATGTGTTTATTTGATGTTGTCGTTGCTTTAGATGTTTAAAAAATTGAAAAAAAATGAATATTTTTGTATTTTTTAACGTTTTCCGATATTTCCATTGTTTTCCCTGATGTTGCTAATAAGTTTATTTCTGGACCCTCGGCGATATATTTGCCGACACGAAGTTCGCAACATCAGTTTTAAGTATAATAAATTAATAATATACTCCAGCTTTCTTTATCAGCTGGTATCTGATTGGAAGCATAACATTGTTTCCCCAATTTTTTTATATGTATCAATCAAATTTATGATGTCTCTTCAAAAACCACCTCCTCATATTTTTAGATGAATAGAAATATTCCATATTTCAGTATTAGAAACCGTGTGTAAGCACTATGATTCATATCATGAAAAGCAGTTTGCTAGAAATCAAGAAAGACTGCACTTAGTCAGGGTGACAAGTTATATGGACACCATTGCATAGACCTAAAGCAACAAGTAAAAAACAACAAAATGTATGATTTAAAATCGTGTCAACAAAATTGCAGAAGATACTTGATCATAAATTGCAAGCCATAAGAATTGGTACTGCTCCAATTTCCAAAGCATAAACTAATTAGTGCATCTGTTTTAAAATCAGAGAACGGTCCATCTACATAACTGTTACCTCTTTTAGTCCAGGATCCTTCCTTCCTCTATTTAAAACACCTTTGACCTCTGAAGTCAGGCTTGTGTCTTTAGAAACCGTTAATGCTGAACTAGAAATTCCCAAGTGAACAGTCACACCATTTCTTTCCACTATTGGTGGCTTATATATAGTTTTTATTTCTGTAGTATGCAAATCTATAGTATTTAAAGCGGCCAAAGTGTCCAACTCTGGACTTCTGTTACAAACAGCATCCTTTGTTGAAGATTCATCAAATGTCAAAGGATGCTTTGGTTTAACCTTCTGCCCTTCAGTCTCTATTAGACTAGTGAACTCCCTTTCATAGGTAATATACTGGCCTTTTCTGCATCCATACAATGGAAGGACACCTCTATCTACACCCTGAGATTCATGGTAAAAAGCTTCAATATGTCGTTTCTGCAAATGCAAGCGTGTTTCCTCATCCGCCAAAGTGTTGCCTTCAAAAACTGAGGAATCATTAGTATCTTCTCTAACTGTTTCTAAGGAAGAGCTGAGAGATTCTCCATCATCAGAATGTACCTTCTGAAATTCTTCCCCCAAAACACTATTTGGTAAAATCTCAATTCTATGAGTGTTAATAGGAGACAATAACCTGCTATCTCCAGACACATCAGGAGCAATCTCTTCAACTCTCCAATTACCAAGTGCTGAATCAAAATCACTAGAGCTATCCAACTCAGAGCACCACTCTTGCTTTAATTTATGTGCTGTCCATGTAGATAACTGCGTCTTGAACACAAGGTCAGCCATTTCCTGTTCGTGAGATTTAAGTTTCCACGAATGCTCGCTCAAAGAGTTTTCTATGTTTAAAGGCATGATATCATCCTTTGTTCTTTCCTTCCTCTCCATGAAATATGGCATAATAGCAAGCACCTCCCTTCATGCAATTTCAAATTCTACATAGTTCTATTAACTTTCACATTAGGAGAGTCCAAATCAACCATTTTTGTCTTTTACTGATTTCAGTGCTATGCTCATCCTGAACAACTCGTTTGATGTCTAATTTCTGTAGTACCTGAACCATGTTTTTCAAACCCTTAAGCAACCTCTTCCAATGCCCTAATGTTGTCGGAACATAAATTTAGATATGGTAGTACTGTGCCTAAACTCTTGAGTCTTGGGCAATGAAGAATCTCAATCTGCAATTCCTTCCATCCAGTTGTTCCCTTGCTGATGTGTCGAGTGAGTGATATGTTTCAGAATTATTTAAAGCTGTGGATGGCTTCCAGATGAAGCTTCTGATATCCATATCGATATCTGAGTATATAAAGTAATGCTGAGGACAGATTTTTGAATGGTCGTATTGTAATTACTCACATGCCATTGGCAAATTTTCAGGTTCAAGAGTATTTTTGTTAACAGGGTATAGAACTACATAATCCTAGCATTCTAGAATCAAACATTCCAATTGAAATAGCTCCATTCCACATGATCTTAGCTTTCAATATCCATGTCAAATAGTTGTGTCAGCTTCACTTCTTGGGTGATCTGCTTCTACAGAAGATGTAACAATCCTTTCTGATTATTAGTATCAAAGTCCCTTTTGAAGCTTTGAACTATATCAATGACCCGGGTCATGAAGTCACAAATTTGTACTAAAGTTCTACACTTCCCTCTGTAAATGCTTTGATGGTTAGCAAGCTTCATAGACAATGACCTCATTGAATCTTTGAGTTTTCTTTCCACCTTGAAGTTTCCTGAACATTGCTTTGGCAAAATGGCTATGAAGATGTCCTCGTTAATGATAAGTAATATGTAGTAATCTCAACAGCCACAAGCACAGTAAAACAGCCTGTCCTCCTTGATCACCAAACAATATAAAGAAAGGCAATATTGTGATCTGCATTACACCAATAAAAAAATATTATCCACACCGATGGAGATGTCTAAACAATTTCTTTCCTTCAATAAATATTTGACAAAACAACTCTACAGAAGACAATAACTTAAATAAATTCTCTCTCACACACACAACGATATTGCAGAGAAGAGAGACAAAGCTTGAATGTATTATTCTAATAAGTTCAATGTTCTTTTATACATCATAAGTCAAATAAGTGAAACACCAAGAGTCTCATAGGAAATGAATCACCAAGAAACAACTGACTTTTATTATATTAGTCACTTATAAAAAAATTGACTTATTTAACATAAACATATTCTAAACTATATACAATAATATGATCATTATTTGAAGTTCACTCATTCTTCCTGTATGGAACTTCTCCTGCGTCATAGATAACATGTCTTGGCCAACTACCTACAAGATCCTTTTAAAAGACCATCCAAACCATCCTTCATCATGCACAATTCAGTCAGGGATACAATTAGTGCATGGTGACCGATCACATTGCTTAACATGTCCTTCCAAGGTTCTTGCTTTAAGAATCGAGAAAATAGCAGCACAGATTGTTTGTCCTGCATAATCAGGATTTAGTCAGGGCAGATTCATTCTTGATATGGTCCTGACAGCATGGGTGAGTGTGGAATCGCAAAGGAGACTGGTCAGCAGATCTTGTTACTTAAAATTGATTTGATTAGCCTTATGACAGGGTACACTGGTCTTTCATCACAGATATGCTTTCATGGCTAAGTTTTGGTCAACAGTTTGTTTCTATGGTGAAGAGTTGAAAACACTGTTCTCTAATGCTTCTTTGGCCTTTGTCTCTATTAATGGTACTTTATCAAATAGAATTACTCAGCATAAATGTATCAGACAAGGATGCCCCCTAGCTCCTTATTTGTATGTGTCGATTGCTGATACCCTGGTTAATTGTTTGATGTTGCTAGAGCTCGAGGTAGGATTAGGAGTATTCCTATTGTTAGAATTAGGGAGAAGAACAGAAAACATACTTTTAAAAATTTCTGTTAACTAGATCAGCAGTAACACAGTAGATCTAAATCAAAACTCTGATCAGAAATGAATAAGAAATACAGAGATCTGAAACACTACAGTTAGATCTAAATGATAAAATATGTAGACTAGTATGCAGACTATTAGATCTGAACTTAAACAATTGTTTCAATAATCAAAGATCTAGAGCAATAATCATTTCTGAGCAAAGCAAGCTAATAGATCTGAGTACAATAATTAAAGATCTGAAGCAATAATCATTTCTGAGCTAGCAAACTAGTAGATCTGAGCTTTAAACAAAATTATTCAAACTGAAATAATAGCAACTGAAACTCACCTCTGTAATATTACCTCTTGTGCAATGAAGGAAAGAGCTAGGCACACAAGTGAGATGTATCTCTCTGAGTTATGCTCAGATCTAATCTTGGTCTGATAGATCAACCACTAAGGGTTAGATTTCAGACATAGAGAATAAGAGAATGTTATGCCACATCAGAAAAACCCTAAGGGAAAAACAAGAACCCCAAACTGATATCATGATCAGTAAACCCTTGCCATACACATAGATCAGCCAACTGAAAAAGGTGTGACTGGAAGTGTAAGGACAGCCGCGGCCCACAGAGTTTCCAGATCTGTATACTGAATTAGACGGCAGCCTTCAGAGGTGACCAGCAGCTATGTCACACATAGGAATATAAGGGCCGGCTGCTAGGAATAGGGCAGAACTGTGGTAGGGTGGCCGGATTCATAGAATGGAGCAGATCTGAAGAGAGAGAGGTAGCCGGCTGCTTAGAATGAGCAGATCTGAGTAGCAAGGGAGACCTGGCAGCAACATATAACTCAGCAATGGAACAACCCTCAACGCAGCCCCTAGACCACCCTCAACGCAGCACCTAGATCACCTTCCAGCACAAAGAATAAGGGAAGCCAAAACTGAACAGTCAAAGGAGGCCGAACTGAACTGTCAAAGGGAGGCCACAACACATAGGAAGAATAACTCAGAGCAATCCGCCACTTAGCATAGGAGAGAGTGAGTGTGTGAGGAAAAGTGAGGAGAGAAGTTTCTATTTATAGTTTTAGGCTAGGGCTAGGCTTATAAAAATATAATTAATATAATAACATATTAATTAATATAAATATTAATTTAATATGTTATATTTAAATATTAATTAATATTTTTCTTTTAATCTTATTAAGCCCTAAAACAAAAATACAAACTCCACTCAAACTCAAACTCATAAACCAAAGGGTGAAGTAACAATCAAGGGGTTAGGGGAGGCAGAGAGGTTTTCTTAGTGGCAACACATGTCCATATGATTCTCAAGGTGACCAATTAACTTTATCATCACAGCATAAGAGGTACATCCCACAATGTGGTCATGCTCATCTTCATAATCTCTCCTAGGTCTTGTGGACCATCCTAAGAGAGAGGAAGAGGATTACACACCAATACATCTTGGTATTACACCAAGATCTACCTGATCAAAGACCAGGTTGCCCCAGAACACATCTGGGGTCTTACCCACCAAGGTAAAAGACCAAGGATCAACCCATGCTTTAGGCATGGGTACCCTGGAACACATTCAAGGGCCCTAGACACTTCTAAGGACTTATGTCAACCACCAAGGAACACATCCAAGGATCAATCCAAGCTCAGGGCAAGGATTCCCTGTAACACATCCAGGGGCCCTAGAATACATCTAGGGTCTTTACTGCTTGGTCCCAGACCAAGAACCCCAGTCATCTACTGGGGGCCCATACAAGGGTCTTTCTGCTTGGTCCCAGACCAAGAACCCCAGTCATCTATTGGGGGCCCATACAAGGGTCTTTCTGCTTGGTCCCAGACCAAGAACCCCAGTTATCCACTAGGGGCCCTCACAAGGGTCTTTTGCCATGGCCCTAACTGCTTGGTCCCAGACCAAGAGCCCCAAAAGTGTACTGGGGGCCCTAGTCCACAACTACGGTCTTATGCCATCCTCCAGGAGAATGGCTCTTGCAGTTGCATTAAATTCAACACCTATTCCAGGAGAGTAAAGTGATCACTAATCACTTTGCTATTGATTCTCTCCTTTCCATTGAGCTTTCATAGGACTCAGTTGATGGAGCATCGGATTGTTTGGATATTTTTGCACTGCAGTTGGGGCAGTAGTAAGTGATTCCAAGTCCAATTTTTGGTTGATTCTCACTGAAAATAGACCAGCGAGATGGTGACATCGTGTGTTACCTCAAAGTAGACTTCGAGGTCAACCTTTCTCCCTTATCCATGTGAAAATGGAGTTTACAGGGACTTCAACACAAAATACAAAATTGGATGTTTAGAGACCTTCATCTAGCTGGCAAACTCAGGGATATTGGAAAAGTCTCCAGGCTCTTCATACCTATCATGTCTCTTGTCGGTTTTCTTCAACTTCTCGCTTTGGTCAATTGGAAGAAATACTCAGAGGCTTCTCGTGGTCCGAGTTTGGAAGTGACTATTCTTATACTTTAGTAACCTAGATAGTTTGCACTCTTTCTAAACAAGGAGCCAGGTTGGGTCTTATTGATATCAAACTCCAAGGTGATGTTCTATTGGCCAAATGGATTGTTAGATGTCTTTTTGGTGACAAATCTTGGAAATAGTTTCTCAGACACAAGATATATAATGGGAAACAGCAAAATAAGATCAGGAACCAATTTTTCTAGGGAGATTACACATTCTATTAAACTTACATTCCCCTCGGTGATGTCATTGCTACTCTGCAGGCTTTTGGAATTGAATATGCTTCGGTTCACACAAGAACTGGATGAGGGCATTCACTGCATGATAAAAAATCCAGTCTAGTATGTATAAGATACATTAAGGACTCAAAAAAAAATCTTTCGTATCTGAAATTGTAGCTTGATCTAGTAGCTTCTTCAGTTTTGGAAATCAACAGTGTGGCTATGGACTTACAGTCCAATATGCCAAGTCTGCGGAGCATATCAATTGCATACTTACTCTTGTGAGAGAAACATCTCACCTGGATTCTATCACACCTCTAAGCTCAGAAAGATAATGCAAAAGACCCAAGTCTTCCATTTCAACTTATGTTGAAGAGATCCCTCTTAGTCTGAGCTATCAAAAATTTCCTTGCCTGTAAGGAATAGATCATCCTAAGATAAAAGGATGATTTTGTACAATCTTTATATAAAGATTGGGATCTGCAATACTCTTGGTGAACCCAAGACTCTGTAGAGAGACTGTCAATACTTTCATACCAAGCTCTCGGAGCTTGTTATAATCTATGGGATTCTTTCCCATGGATAGCCTCTTGCTCAACTTCACTGTTAAGAAAAATCAGTCTTAACATCTATCTGGTGAAGTTTTCAAATCAAAAACTGCGACAAGAGAGATAAGGATCCTAATGGAAGTAAGGATCTTGTCATAGATAATCCCTTCTTTCTGAGAGAAGTCACGAGTCACAAATTTAACCTTAATATTGCCATGTGTTGTAGGTCATGGTCTAACTCATATGCAAGGACTGTTTCCTCTGAGTCTCACAAAATGTCTGCCTCCCTGCATGTGCAAACTGGCTCCCTCTAAACCTATAAGATCCTTTTGACTTTGATCTGGTGTCATATTTCTTCAAGATGTTCTTGGTGCCATATCATGTTTAATATGAAAAGTTGAGTCAGACTTGTTGAGCTCCTTTGCCAAGGATAATGGCTCATATACAATCTAAGGACTCTCGAAGAGATATCTGTAGGGTTCCCAAAATGAAGAAAAATACCCCAACTACCAAGATAATTTGTTGGACTCTTTAACCAAGGAAATAACCCAAGGTTACATGTTGTCTTTCATATCAGAGATAAAAGACCAACAGACAGTTGGGTTTCCAAACCAGGGAGAAAGACCTAGCTTACATCAATTTAAAATAAGTATGTGATGAGATCACAGCTTCCTTGGTCATATAACAAAAGTACACATGAGATTCTGACAGTATTCCATGGATTCATAAATATGACAGGAAGGTAAACATATCTCTCTTGTTGTCATTTGTAGTCACAAGAATGAATGTAAATGGAGTATCCATGAACTTGCTTAGGCTGAAGACATACTTGTACTTTGCAGCCTGTTACCAACTCAAGCTATCTAAGACATCTTCTGTGTATGCAGATGTTTGATATAAATCCGTTAGTTTAAGTAATTCCATATCTTATGTGGATAATACTGTTAAGGTTTAAGCTATTATTAGAGTTCTTTGCATTTCAATAGATAACAATAGAATAAGATAGGATCACTGAGAAATACACAATCACAAGAGACACATCATTTATCCTGGGAAACCCTCATGGGGGAGAAAACCCAGCAAAACTTCCTTATTATAGATAGCCAATACAATGCCAAGAGATAACTCAAACAAATACAGAAAGTCCTCTCCCAAGAATGCGCCTCTCTCTCTCTCTCTCTCTCTCTCTCTCTCTCTTCTCCAACTGCAGCTCTGAAACTTGCTCCTCAATGAACAAGTGAGTGTGTGTCTAAGTGAGGCGCTAGCCTCCTTATTTATACAATTTTGGCACATGTGGAAGTGTCTCTTCACTAGCAGGGTCAACTTCTTCTTCTAGGTGGTTATAACCACCTTTAATATATTCTGGGGCCTCTTTAATATATTATGGGGCCGACTTCTTATTCTGCCAATTACAATTATGTTTTGACCAATTTGCAAAAGGGGATTTGGTCTTTTACAATAGCCGACATGATCAATCCGCAATAGGGGATTGATCTAATGAATAATTCCACAATAATAATTAGAATACACTTTGCAATTACATTATTTCAACACTCCCCCTTAACAATAAGGGTATTCTTCAACAGCATCAGGCGAGAGAGAGGAGAGCATCATCAACAGCATCAGGTGGGTGAGAGGACATCATCATCAATATCATCTTGGAACACTGACTGGCATATCATCACAATACTGGACTAGCTTTACGTCACAACTATCAAGCTGGAAGCACAGTACTCGTCTTGCTTTCCGTCACAACAATCAAGCTGGAAGCACAATACTGGATTGGCTTTACGTCACAGCTATCAAGCTGGAAGCACAGTACTCGTCTTGCTTTCCATCACAGCAATCAAGCTGGAAGCACAATACTGGACTGGCTTTACGTCACAGCTATCAAGCTGGAAGCACAGTACTCGTCTTGCTTTTCGTCACAGCAATCAAGCTGGAAGCACAATACTCGTCTTGCTTTTCGTCACAACTATAAGGTTGGAAGCAAGGTACTAGACTGGCTTTATGTCACAGCAATTAAGTTGGAAGCACAGTGCTGGGCATATCTCAACACGGCAACTAGACTTGCTTTACGTCACAGCGATTAGGCAGGAAGCACAGTACTAGGCACATCTCATCACAACAACTAGACTGGCTTTACGTCACAGCGGTTAAGCTAGAAGCATAGTACTAGGCACATCTCATCACAACAACTAGACTTGCTTTACGTCACAGTGGTTAAGTTGGAAGCACAGTACTAGTTATATCTCATCACAACACTACTCCCCCTTTCGAGGAAGGTCCTTTCGGACTATACCAAGCTTATCTCGAAAGTGCTCAAACTTTACACGAGATAGAGGTTTGGTCAACACATCGGCAACCTGTTCATCCGTGCTAACGTACTGGAGCTTTATGGCTCCTCTCTGCACCATGTCACGGATGTAATGATATCGGATCTCTATTTGCTTTGACTTGTCATGGAATACAGGATTCTCTGTCATCTTTATGCAGCTCTGGTTGTCACATAGGATCGTGGTTACTTCCATCTCTAGGTCAAATAGACCGGTCAACAACTTTCGAAGCCATATAGCTTCGCAACTGGCAGAACATGCAGCAATGTATTCTGCTTCCGCTGTACTGAGAGCAATGTTGGATTGCTTCCTACTCTGCCATGAGATCATGGCTGATCCCAAACTGAAACAGCATCCTAAAGTGCTCTTCCTGTCAGAGACACTTCCAACCCAATCTGAATCAGTGTACCCACTCAGTGTGAAATCATGATCTCCATCATAGCTGAGACCACAATCTAATGTACCCTTAAGGTACCTCATCACATGTTTTGCAGCAACTAGG
>ML779160.1:593968-629428 GCA_009831015.1 Picea engelmannii
TCTGAGGTGAGCCTCTTCTTACATTCGGTGATGAGCTTTTCTTCTCCAGTTAAGAATAAGTCATCCACATACAACAATAATATCACTGGCTCATCATTCATAACCTTGAAGTAGAGGTTAGAATCTGCTTTACTCTTGGTAAAGCCCAAGCTCGTCAGGACACTATCTATCCTGCCATACCAAGCTCTAGGAGCTTGCTTCAATCCGTACAGATCTTTCTTCAGCTTGCGGACATGAGACTTCCTGTCTTCAACTTCAAATCCTTGAGGTTGCTCTATATACACTTCTTTTTCGATGACACCATTTAGGAAAGTTGTCTTTACGTCTATCTGGTGTAACTTCCACTTCATCTTAGCTGCAAGGGCTATGATGGTTCTGATCGAAGTGTATCTAGCTACATGAGCGAATGTCTCTTCATAGTCAACACCTTCCTTTTGAGAAAAGCCACGAGCGACAAATCTTGCTTTATACTTCTCAATACTTCCATCAGCGGCATGTTTTATTTTGAAGAGTCATTTGGAAGATAACACATCCTTGCTCTTCGATCTGGGAACTATTTCCCATACATCGTTCTTTATTATGGATTGGTATTCTTCTGTCATAGCATCTGCCCATTCTTTCTTCTGAATGGCTTCTTCAAAGCAAGTAGGCTCTTTCTCTAGGAGATCACACATCAAAGCCATATAATTGGAGAATGGCTTAGGTCTCTTCACCTGTCTCGTGGTTCCTTCGAGAACACCATACTTCTCTCCATCTTGAATAAGCTCTCTTGCCCAAGTAGGTTTTCTTTTATGGGAGATCGTCATCTGAGGAGGTTCTTGAAATTCTACTATGTCATGATCTTCTAGAATTTCCTCATCAGGGGAAGTTATGACTTCCCTCACTGGTTCTACAGCTCTGGGAACCTCCCTCACTGATTCTGCAACCCTGGGGATTATGGGTTCCTCTTCATATACTTCAAGCTGGCATCTTCTCGATTTCTAGAGCGTTGCATCTTCATCGAAGGTCACATCCCTACTGATCTCAATGTGATGGTGACCTGGTATATAAATCATGAAGGCCTTGGAGACCTCACAGTATCCCACAAATATTCCCTTCTTTCCTGAGGGATCCAGCTTGTTTCTCTTTTCTTTCAGAATATGTATAAATACTAGGCAGCCAAATATTTTGAGATGACTTACCTCTAGTTTCTTTCCGGTGAACATCTCTTTCGGGGTCTTGAACCCAAATGCACTATGGGACAAACGGTTTTGCACATATACGACTGTCATTGTTGCTTCTGCCCATAAGCACATTGGAAGATCTTGATCATGGATCATGGTCTTCACAGCTTCCATTATCGTTCTGTTCTTTCTTTCAGCTACACCATTTTGTTGAGGATTATAAGGAGTGGTGAGCTCCCTCTTGATCCCAACATCTTTGCAGAAGTTCACAAACTCTTTTGAGGTGTATTCTCCTCCATTATCTGACGTGAGTATCTTGATCTTTCCTTCAGAAAGATTCTCTATCAAGGCTTTGAATTCCCACTAATGGAGGATGATAGCATTGGGCCACACACATCTGAATGAATGAGTTCTAGGACTCCTTCTGCTTTGTTGTCTCTCTTCGGAAAAGGGTTCTTGATGTTCTTCCCTTGTGCACATCCATTGCACAAGCCTTCATGGTCAACCTTGAGTTCTGGTAGGCCTGTGACTGCTTTGCATACGTGTGGTAGCACCTTGTAGTTGATGTGGGCTAATCTTCTATGCCAAAGTTCACATGGATTCTCAATGGTGTGGGTCATGGCAGCTTCTGAGTGAGCCTTTAGCTTATACAAGCCACCTTCTTCTTTTCCAATGATGATTGCTTCTTTTATGGTTGCTTTCTGCAACCTTCACTATAGCTTCCTCAGGGTTATTACCTGTGACCTGGAACAAGGTCAAGAAGACAGCAAGCAAGAGTAATATCCTTTTGATAATATAAATCAATAGTACGAACAATCGTCACAGTAGCTCCTTTAGAGCTATCACTTGTAACTTGTTTGAAGCAAATATTAAGGGTAAGGAATACAATACGAAATGAGGTCAACACTCTCATAGTGTTGTGATCAAACATTCCTCCATGGCAATCTGGAACTAACACAAGAGATTTCTCCTAGAACCTCGAGTCTTGTCCTTGAGAATGCGTGTGCTGCTACTTTCCTTCCAAGTCTCCTTCACTCAAGATGACAAGTGTTTTCTTCAACCTGTCTTTTGTACTAGGACAATATGCTCTCTTGACAGAAGGTTAGGTTAGAGAATAAACTCTATGATCTCTACTTTAATCCATCTAATAATTTGATCATGGCTTCAACATGAAACACTCTGATCAAGATAATGTCATAACAAATAGATGCATATCAAAATAATCAAACCTGAGTTGCTTTATTCTTCTGAATGTGTTGGATCTTGAGATCCTTCTGGATCTATGGCAAGAGATCCCTTCTCCTGCAAATACTCTTTAAAGTTTAGCCATTTAAACATATGTGAGTACATACCTCTGATAGCATTTGCAGGTAGTGGCACCATCTAGTAGCAGTGGTAATGATCACCAACTCTTAAGAACTTCAAGGGTGACTGCAACTGGTACTACGGCTGCAACTGCAACTGATACTACAACTGCAGTTGATACTGCAGTTGATACTGCAACTGATACTACAACTGATACTGCAACTGCAGTTGATACTGCAACTGGTTCTGAGACTGCAACTGCAACTGCAACTTAGGGTTTTATGAGGAAACCCTAATTTTTCAAACTTCAAATTTTGAAATTTTGATCCAGGGGATAGATGCGCTGAGTTGAGGCGCGAGTAAGCTGGTGCAGTCAGATTTCTGAAAATCCAACTTTTACTCCTCCAAACTTGATTTGCGGATTTCTGGGCTGGTGCTTCTGGTTTTCTAGTACCTTTGGTACTCTGGTACTTCCGGTACTCTAGTTTTCTGGTACCTCTGGTACTTTGTGAAACTAGGGTTTCACTTTCCAAGAGATCTAGCCACTGAAAAGTTGCGCTGAGGATGCCAAAGTGATCCTTGAGGAAGGGCGCACTTTTCTATATGGTTTTAGGGCTGAAATACTTCATCAACAAAAAGCCCTAATTTGCATGTACGGCAACAGTGACGTTTTTCACTTTTCTCTTGTGAAAGATGCTCTCTTCAGCTTAGCTCTGAATCCATGTTAAGGTTTAAGCTATTATTAGAGTTCTTTGCATTTCAATAGATAACAATAGCATAAGATAGGATCACTGAGAAATACACAATCACGAGAGAAGAGACACATCATTTATCCTGGGAAACCCTCATGGGGGAGAAAACCCAGCAAACTTATTATAGATAGCCAATACAATGCCAAGAGATAACTCAAACAAATACAGAAAGTCCTCTCCCAAGAATGCGCCTCTCTCTCTCTCTCTCTCTCTCTCTCTCTCTCTCTCTCCTCCAACTGCAGCTCCAAAACTTGCTCCTCAATGAACAAGTGAGTGTGTGTCTAAGTGAGGTGCTAGCCTCCTTATTTATACAATTCTGGCACATGTGGAAGTGTCTCTTCACTGGCAGGGCCGACTTCTTCTTTTGTGTGGTTATAACCACCTTTAATATATTTTGGGGCCTCTTTAATATATTCTAGGGCCGACTTCTTATTCTGCCAATTACAATTATGTTTTGACCAATCCGCAAAAGGGGATTTGGTCTTTTACAATAGCCGACATGATCAATCCGCAATAGGGGATTGATCTAATGAATAATTCCACAATAATAATTAGAATACACTTTGTAGTTACAATATTTCAACAAATACATTATTCATCCATATGCAACGAGTTATCAATACATCTTAAAGAATGAGGCCAAAGACTGCATTGTCCCAAATTATGTTCTTACAAAAGTCAGCCCTCATAGTTTTTCTCAAAGCCAAATAACAAAGTCATTTGCCAAGTTTCCACCACTCAATGTATTGTGGTTAACTTTAAAGCTCGTGTACTCTTTGTAGTACAAAACATATGGATGACCATTAAGTGCATAAAGTGCTATCATTTACTGAAGTTACACAGTTTCCCATTAAAATTCATTTACCAGTGATTTTGTTAATGCCATTGTAATTTACCAAAAGCTTATTAAATGAAAGTTAAGAACTCACCAAGCATTAGTAACAATAACATTATAAAAGTTGAAACCTATCTCTTGTGATCTTCAAGTTGATGGTTACAATCCCAAGCATCATGTATCAGATCTTCAACTAACCCGACCTAGCTCAGAAGTGAGAAAGGGGTTACTGGAAGTAAGAGTTATCATTTAAATTTCAGTCAAAAGAAAAGAAAAAAATCTTGAAAATCAATAGATAAATAAGGGTAAACTAGAGGATTTACTAGGAGTCCCCCTTCAGAAATCCAAGGATCCACCAAAGATAAAGGACTCTAACCTCCAGATTCTCCTAACAAGGAAACTCACCCAACTAGCAATGGTCACTCCACCAAAGATCCAAACAGGTTTTCTTTGGCACCCAAACTTGCATCTCACAAGTGTACAAGACAATAAACAAGATAGTCTTTCACTATCCTCTCCACATCAAGCAATCCAAATAAAATGAGTAATGGATATCTTCTTTGTCATAGAAGTAGCCCCAACTGAGAGAAGCATGGTGTGGTGAATGGACTTTGATAAAGCAGAGGCCAAACTAAAGAGTCAATTTTCTCAGCTCAAGTAGAGCTTGCCACAATCATTCAGATCTCACTTGCTAATTAAATGCAGAGTTAACAACATTCAAAACTTTCCAAGTCTGTTAGTGACACAAAGGTTTTAGAGGTGCAGAAGCAGCTTCCAAAAAGTATCTTTCTGCTGGCTAGGATACATGCTAGACGAGGTCTCTACACCAATTCTTTGAAGGAACAACGCTTAGCACGTGGAGATGGCTATCAGGTATCATCCTTGGACCTTGACTAACAATGCTCGAATAATATTAGAGAGATTGAACTTTCTTTTATGCTCAATCTGTTCTAGTCATTTTCTAAAAGAATTGAGGGAAATGACAATAATTCAAGTTCCTTTCCAAAGGCATAAATGAGCATTAAACAATTAACTTTTCCCAAGAGGTTTCAAGTCTAGGATGAAAATAGACTGCTAAAGAGTGTCAAGGTTGACAATAATCATGTTCCAAGCCTTGCTAACTAAGTGTATAATATACACACATATTATAGCATGGAGTAACAGACGAAGATATCCAAAGAGAATGATTTTCATTATTAAGATTTTCCAAGGGTTTGAAAAACCTAGTGGATTCATACTATTGGGCCTTATTAAAGATAAAAACGAAACTAAGAGAGCTAGAGACATTTGCTCACCTTGTAGCTTAACAATATGGAAACCATGTTCCCTTTCTCAAATCCACAAAGGAAGGCATTGCTTACTTCTGATCTGCAAAACAAACTCTAAGAAGAGGATTTACGCAGGCTCAAGTCTGCAATTCTTGAGCTCTTTTCACGCCCTAACCTCTGATACCATGTTAGAATTAGGAAGAAGAACAGAAAACATACTTTTAAAAAAAATTGTTAACTAGATCAGCAGTAACACAATAGATCTAAATCAAAACTCTGATCATAAATGAATAAGAAATACAGAGATCTGAAACACTACAGTTAGATCTAAATGATAAAATATGCAGACTAGTATGCAGACTATTAGATCTAAACTTAAACAATTGTTTCAATAATCAAAGATCTAAAGCAATAATCATTTCTGAGCAAAGCAAGCTAATAGATCTGAGTACAATAATTAAAGATCTGAAGCAATAATCATTTCTGAGCTAGCAAACTAGTAGATCTGAGATTTAAACAAAATTATTCAAACTGGAATAATAGCAATTAAAACTCACCTCTGTAATATTACCTCTTGTGCAATGAAGGAAAGAGCTAGGCACACAAGTGAGATGTATCTCTCTGAGTTATGCTCAGATCTAGTCTTGGTCTAATAGATCAACCACTAAGGGTTAGATTCCAAACATAGAGAATAAGAGAATGTTATGCCACATCAAAAAAACCCTAAGGGAAAGACAAGAACCCCAAACTGATATCATGATCAGTAAACCCTTGCCATACACATAGATCGGCCAACTGAAAAATGTGTGACTGGAAGTGTAAGGACAGTCGCGGCCCACAGAGTTTCCAGATCTATATACTGAGTTAGACGGCAGCCTTCAGAGGTGACCAGCAGCTATGTCACACATAGGAATATAAGGGTCGGCTGCTAGGAATAGGGCAGAACTGTGGTAGGGTGGTCGGCTTCATAGAATGGAGCAGATCTGAAGAGAGAGAGGTAGTCGGTTGCTTAGAATGAGCAGATCTGAGTAGCAAGGGAGACCTGGCAGCAACATATAACTCAACAATGGAACAACCCTCAACGCAACCCCTAGACCACCCTCAACGCAGCACCTAGATCACCTTCCAGCACAAAGAATAAGGGAAGTTGAAATTGAACAGTCAAAGGAGGCCGAACTAAACTGTCAAAGGGAGGCCACAACACATAGGAAGAATAACTCAGAGCAATCTACCACTTAGCATAGGAGAGAGTGAGTGTGTGAGGAAAAGTGAGGAGAGAGGTTTCTATTTATAGTTTTAGGCTAGGGCTAGGCTTATAAAAATATAATTAATATAATAACATATTAATTAATATAAATATTAATTTAATATGTTATATTTAAATATTAATTAATATTTTTCTTTTAATCTTATTAAGCCCTAAAACAAAAATACAAACCCCACTCAAACCCAAACTCATAAACTAAAGGGCGAAGTAACAATCAAGGGGTTAGGGGAGGCGGAGAGGTTTTCTTAGTGGCAACACATGTCCATATGATTCTCAAGGTGACCAATTAACTTTATCATCACTGCATAAGGGGTACATCCCACAACGTGGTCATGCTCATCTTCATAATCTCTCCTAGGTCTTGTGGACCATCCTGAGAGAGAGGAACAGGATCACACACCAACACATCTTGGTATTACACCAAGATCTACCTGATCAAAGACCAGGTTGCCCCAGAACACATCTAGGGTCTTACCCACCAAGGTACAAGACCAAGGATCAACCCATGCTTTAGGCATGGGTACCCTGGAACACATCCAGGGGCCCTAGACACTTCTAGGGACTTATGTCAACCACCAAGTAACACATCCAAGGATCAATCCAAACTCAGGGCAAGGATTCCCTGTAACACATCCAGGGGCCCTAGAATACATCTAAGGTCTTTACTGCTTGGTCCCAGACCAAGAACCCCAGTCATCTACTGGGGGCCCATACAAGGGTCTTTTTGCTTGGTCCCAAACCAAGAACCCCAGTCATCCATTGGGGGCCCACACAAGGGTCTTTCTGCTTGGTCCCAGACCAAGAACCCCAGTCATCTACTGGGGGCCCATACAAGGGTCTTTCTGCTTGGTCCCAGACCAAGAACCCCAGTTATCCACTAGGGGCCCTCACAAGGGTCTTTTGCCATGGCCCTAACTGCTTGGTCCCAGACCAAGAGCCCCAGGAGTGTACTGGGGGCCCTAGTCCACAACTACGGTCTTATGCCATCCTCCAGGAGAATGGCTCTTGCAGCTGCATTAAATTCAACACCTATTCCAGGAGAGTGAAGTGATCACTAATCACTTTGCTATTGATTCTCTCCTTTCCATTGAGCTTTCATAGGACTCAGTTGATGGAGCATCGGATTGTTTGGATATATTTTGCACTGCAGTTGGGGCAGTAGTAAGTGATTCCAAGTCCAATTTTTGGTTGATTCTCACTGAAAATAGACCGGCGGGATGGTGACATCGTGTGTTACCTCAAAGTAGACTTAGGGGTCAACCTTTCTCCCTTGTCCATGTGAAAATGGAATTTACAGGGACTTCAACACAAAATACAAAATTGGATGTTTAGAGACCTTCATCTAGTTGGCAAACTCAGGGACATTGGAAAAGTCTCCAGGCTCTTCATACCTATCATGTCTCTTGTTGGTTTTCTTCAACTTTTCGCTTTCATCAATTGGAAGAAATACTCAGAGGCTTCTCGTGGTCCGAGTTTGGAAGTGACTATTCGTATACTTTAGTAACCTAGAGAATTTGCACTCTTTCTAAACAAGGAGCCAGGTTGGGTCTTATTGATATCAAACTCCAAGGTGATGTTCTATTGGCCAAATGGATTGTTAGATGTCTTTTTGGTGACAAACCTTGAAAATAGTTGCTCAGACACAAGATATATAATGGGAAACAGCAAAATAAGATCAGGAACCATTTTTTCTAGGGAGATTACACATTCTATTAAACTTGCATTCCCCTCGGTGATGTCATTACTACTCTGCAGGCTTTTGGAATTGATGGCTCACCTGTGTTATGAAGTATCTACGAAGAGTGGAAGAAGTTGCTCTTGTACTTTCTTGGCATTTGTGTGGTCTTAGGAGAGGATTGGATCTGGCTTGTCATTTGATTTGGACGAAACAACATTCTACTCTTGCTCATGTGGATAGATACCTCACTAAAAGACTATCCAAGAAAGGAGTTTTCAATTCGAGAGATCTTTGAGTTGAGAGCACTAGATTGTGGAAAACTTAGCATAGTCACTTATGAGAATTCATATTAGTTCCATCAAACCATCCTACTATTCAAGGTTCAACAGTTGATTCCGTCGGCTGAGGTATACAAACTCAATATGTTCACTTTGGGGCCTATTTGGCAGGATTGGTTGTGGAAGTATGATAAACCCATATGGATCTACAAACCTAGATGGATATGTCCTCAATAGTCGCATCTCTCTTCAAGAGAAGTTCAACAAATGTTGGAGCACAATGGGTGAATCACCTCCGTACAGTGTGGCCATTCAAACTCTCCTGCAGGGTGAAAGGCTTTGTGTGGCAGCTAGTCTTTCAGGCCTTGCCCTAAAAGGAATACCTATCTCAGTCGAGATTCACTAATGATGCATATCCGCATTGTGATCAGGTTGAGACACTTCATCTATTCTGGAATTGTAATTATTTTCGTTAGTGTTGGAGCTTTATTTGGAACACCTAGAGACACATTTTCTTCAGCAAGATTAATTGGAAAGCTGCCCTCTTAGGTGTTGATGGTTCCATTGGTCATTTCCACTATAGAGGGGTTTGGCATTATAATGAGTGGTTACTCTGTATATTGTATAGAAAATGCAGAGTGAAGCAGCATTTAACTGTAGTGTATTCTCGGTTGTTTATTTTAGAGAGCATCTGCATAAGGATATATCTATGCATTTTAGAGCTAAAAGTGCTCTCCTTCTTAGAGATGTGCATGGCTGTTCCATTGAGATGTGCGTGGCTGTTCCATTGAGGTACAATATGACCTGAAGGCCCTTCTTTTGGCCTTTAGGTAGTTTTTCCCTTTTGTACATTTGTTATATCATTTTTTCTATTAGTATAAGTAACATTTTTTCATCAATTGGGTCTAGCCTAGGCGTTGAGAAGAGTGTCATCCTTGCCAGACAGGTTCAATTTCCGCAAGTGATGTTGAGCTCTTAATGAGTATGTTGTTGTATCAGAAGCTCTTATTGAGTATGTTGTTGTAACAGCAGTTCTTATTGAGTATGTTGTTGTAACAGCCTTGAGACCTATGTTGACAGAGCCTTGAGCTTCTGCAGAATCCAGTTTACCTTGGGTACCATTGTTAGAATGAGGGAAAGTGCCCAGAAGGTTTCCACATGATATGTATTTCACGGAAAGAGAGAAGAGAAAAAAAAGGAAAAAAATAAGGTAGCATTTTTTCAAAAAAAAAAATAATAATCATATGACCATTATATTAATATTCACTTATAACTTTTGTGCTACAATGTTTCATGTTTTCACCTCAGTCATTAGCTAATGCTATTCAACAACCCGTTTCACTCTAATAATTCCACATATCATTAGTGGATTTTAGAATCAAGTTAATTGATACATCGTTAACCTTATCTGTAATTGTCAATATAACTCCACACCAAAAGACCGAACTGGGCCTTCTATAAGGCACTTGCATTCCATTGAATAAGCACGCATCACCCACCGGGGATTGCGTTTGCAATCACGAGGAAACAAGTTCATTTTCTCCCTCCCTTCAACTAACGAGGATAGATGCAGTTGGACCAAATTCTATTCTGAATAGAACTACAATTAGGCAGTGAAAGCATACCTAAGGGGTGGATTGTCACAGAACAAGGCAGGCAACAAACATCATTCCATTCGTTGAGCTGTAAACTCCCCTTTTCTTCTGCACCAAGCAATCAAATTCCACAAAGATCACTCATCAATTGACAATTTCTCGGTCCCGACATAATCATCGAACCTATTGCGATTCCAGACAACTGCTGAACCGTGCGCAAATCTTCCGGAACACCTCAATCCTTCACAGTCCATCGTCCTACAATTGCCTTTCCACATTGATTGCGTCCTTATCTCTTTCTAAATTATATCATAATTAACTTCATATCTATGTTTATACAGAGTATTTAAGACTGGGTTTTGTAAACAGAAAGCAACTATTGTTAAAATAATGTTATAATTTATCAACACAGACAGGGCCATACACGAAACTTCGATCGACAAGGCACTGTATATATCAGAACTTTATTCGAAACGGAGAATTATATACAATCTACCTCAATTGATTAAGTTCCTAAATGACTCGCATCAAATTAACAGAGGCCATATGAAACTTTAGGGTATAAGTCCAAATACGATTACCAGCTAGTTAAAACTTCAAACCTACATAAACATATTTTTGTTCTGTGGGAAAATAATTTAAGGATTTTTACAGTAATTTATCGTCTGTCAAGGCAATCTGAACGCCATGAAAAATTAACCTATTAATTGAAAAAACAAAATAGCAAAGCTCACCTGTTATGGAATTGAAGTGCAACACAGTGAGAGCCGAAAGCAGAGAGCGATATGAAAATGAATGGCAGCCATCTCTGTTACGTATTTTCCTACGATTTGACGTCGGCTTTGTCTAAATACGTCAATTGCGTGCTGATTCATCGCTGACGCTATTTCTCCCATGAATATTTGTTTTTTAAATTAAATTTAAACGATTTTCCACAGGTGTGGCTAAGCAACCCTTTTTCTTGGCTGGGACAGAAAAGTGCTATATTCCTCCTCAGTTTTGTTAGTTGAAAGACAGGAATAGCATATTGCGAAGATATCGATTCAGAGAAGTACTCTTCTTTTCTTGGAAGAGGTGGTTAAACATTTATTTTAGTAGGGTTTAAAGCTAACAACCGAAAGTATTAATGTATTAATAGTATTTATTATTATTTTGTTTAGTTTAATTACAATCATGTTTTTAATTATTTCGTCATTTTGAAGATTGAAAATTTATATAATATTTAAATTACAATTGTATTTTTTTAAACGGGTCTATTCATGTAGTCATATAGTACAAAAAAATTACAACTAGGGTCATCTTCATGTATGCCTCAAAAGAGCCACAACTCATGCCTTTGTTTGTTTGTGCTTCATATGGTAGATTGTTTTGTGCTTTACAACTAGGGTCATCTTCATGTATGCCCTCAAAAAGAGCTACAACTCATGCCTTTGTTTGTGTTTTATATGGTAGATTGTTTTGTGTTTTATATGGTAGAATATCTTTTACATGTGCTTTACTTAAAACTTTATTTATATAGCTTTTTATCACAAACATCTTTATTATATTGCCGGAGGCACGGAGGTAGTATATAGCAATGAGTTAGCATTGATTTTCATATTCGTTTTATGTTAACTTAAAAAATGTGTATAAATTTTAATGTTGAACATAACAAATAAAAAAATCTATTTTTCAATATAACAAAATTAGTATTTTTATGACTTCTGATTGGTCGATAAATTGATAGTGTTATTGCAACCTTCACTTTATTCGAGGTTTGAAATTAATTTTGACATGACTATATATGAGTGTCACTTTCTTATAAGGTACATCTTTATTGATAAAATAATTTTATAACAAATATAAAATAAAAACCATACATATGTTAATATTGAATTAACCCCCTTTCACAACTCCCAAAACACATTGAATGGAGACACTTTACCCATCAATTTTATATAAACCAAGTCACATGAAATGAATCCATTGACCTATGAAATAAGATTCTTTTTATTATTTTATTTTCTTATTTTTCCAAATATGTAGTTATGAAACCATTTTTAATTATTTTGGTAAGTTACCATTGACGTATGAAATAAGACTCTTTTTTTTTATTTTTTTTTCTTATTTTTCCAAATGTGTAGTTATGAAACCATTTTTAATTCTTTTGGTAAGTTAATTGATAGCTACGGGTTTAGAAACCCAATGTATCTGGTGGCAGGCTTGTTCGGGCACTGGCATTGGTGGGGCAGACTCCCATTCATTTTTTTTGTAGACGTGATTTGGCATACGGTTAAACTTGTTAGGACAATCTCTACGAATGCAAAACCTCCACTATATACTAAAAACAGTTATTCTAAAAACCAGCTGCGTATGGAGACATATGATAGAAACGCTTGGCTCCAAAATAAATTTAGGTTTTTTTGAAATGACATATTTTAATTATAGGAATGAGCTAAAGCACCGACACACCCTCTGAGGGGAATGAAAAACCTCAAAGGCAAAGGAAACTTGGTAAGTTTACATAGATTTGAGTAAATTTTCTTTTATTATCTTCGGAGGCAGTATATCGTAGCCTGTTGCACTTGTTAATAGATAAATTAAAGATATAAAATGTGTACAACATTATATAGGTAATGGTCATTGTCGCAAGTGTATCATGTATGATGACCAAAATACAAAGCATCAAAACAACAAGAACTTGTGAGATATTCATAGAATAGATTAGAGAAGAATGGGTTTGGAGGAGCTTGGATCCTTAGGGGTCATGATCCCTTTATCTTTAGTCGGGCTTTTTTCCTTGGGTTAATTTTCATTGATAATTGGGTTGGCACTTGTACTAGTCGAACTCGAAATCTCTGTGACCTCGACCAATCTTTGTCTGTTTCCTGCATTCTAGCTCGTGATTTTGAAACTTAGCCCAAAAACCACTTGACGCAATATTGTGAATTTGGCCTCTAGTGTGTGCACTCTATCACAGGTTTCTCGCTCTGGTTGTTGCAGATTTTTCAGAGTGTTGGCCACCAATGTCTTTGTCATCCAATAAAATGCAGTCGCTTTAAACACTTTAGTGTCCCTCGATCTTGAGGAACATGTATCCTAGACCTAGTTTTTCATTTCCTCCTAAATTTGTTGCTTGGAAGTTTGTGCTCTTGTATGCTTGATTGTGAAAAGCAATCCTTTCATCTTTTGTTGAATGTGTTGGGATATTGTATCATGATAGTGTTTTTGGGCCTCAAGAGTGACCTTCTCCACCCCGGTGCCTTTGAAGTAGGTCTCATCCATGCTAACATTGTACTCTGTCTCTTTCCCTTTTCTTTTCCTTCCTCGTCTACTATCTTCAACCTGTTGAGTCTCTGTGTGTCCCTCATTGCAACGTCCCCCATCCAGAGTTGTAGAACCACGAAGTGGGTTCTATACATGCCTAGGAAATCCTTTCCTTTGAATTTGCAGGCTAGACCAAGAATCCACCACCAAAGCACCCAGAGGTGACGAAATTGTCTGGTTGAGGTTCTAGCAAAGTAAATGAGGGTATTGGAAATAAGACTAGTAAAAAGTTAAGCCTCACTTGCCAAAATATCGCTTTTGAGGAGACGTGGGACAACGTCTCCCTCAAATACCCAGCAAAGAGCATCACCCTCAAGCCTAGCCCGAAAAATAGAAGCAAACCAAGGGAGTTATGCCACTAGAATGAGCAGCATGCAACCCTAGACCCAACCCCAAAACAACTTATAATCGGAGACTATTACCAACTTGACAGGTGAGGATGCCTTACCATTAGGCTCATTGTTGCGATTGATATTTTTTTTATAGCCAAGGACCCTTCCATTCACAAACCTCCAATTCATTTCCTTGTTGCTAAGATGGTCAGTGCCACCACCATTCATTATTTCCTGAATCATTAATTATGTTGAATGTATGTTCCCATGCGAAACCTTGATGTACCAAGTACCCCCAAAATAATTGTTTGGTTCGAATTTGCTTGAGATCACATTGAACCTCTATCTCCTTTGATAACCTGTCACCCTCCCACATTTTGTGTTGAGGTTTCCGTACTCTCCATCTCTCATCATGGATGTTGCTCAATGTGAGACACCTAGCAAGTAGTTGCCTACCACGCGGCGCGGCGAAGGCATCCCTTCCTTTCCCTTCCCTTCCCTACCACTCGATCCGAGGAAACTACAACCATATTGATTATCAAAATAATGTTCAAATTTCTCTTCATAAATTTATATTAATAAATAATTAAAATTTCTATTAAAAAATTTAAATAATATTAAAATATTAATTGATATTTAAATAAATAACAAATTTATATTAATAAATAACAAAATTTTCTATTTATATATATATATATATATATATATATATATATATATATATATATTAAAAGATTAATTGATATTTAAATAAAAAATAAGAAATTGATCCTTCCTAATCAATCCATAGTTACATAGAGAAAGATATAATTCTTTATATATATGTAATGAATTACACTTGCCATATTTACCGGGTCTCTCAACAAGATGACCTAACTCCCTCCCTCACCACCGTCTGTCTCTCTTTGTCATTTCATGGAGATTAGACTCATTATAAATTAATTAAAAGTAAACTCCCGACATTTTTTTAAAATAAGGAAATGCGTCTGCCTTTATCCATTCCCCACAAATTAATTTAAAACAAAATTACAACCAAATTTATTAATAAAAAAGGATTGCATTTGGCTTTGTTTCATGACATAGATTATGTTTGTTAGTTGTACATTCATATCCTCGTTTTGGAATTGCATATGCATTGTGTTTAGGACTTGACCCTTGGCTTATAGCACAAACATCTTATCGATACATTGGAGTAATGGTGGCTCTCGAAGTAGGTTCAAGTGTATTAGTTGTGGCTCTTGGCAAAAGGTAGGTTTAGATACTTACCAAATGTTTGATGATACGTTTGTAGAATAAGTATTTGAAGAAAAGCGTAGTTTAAATGTTTTATTTTTTGGTTTTTTTTTGGTGATTTTTTCTATTTGATTTTGCTTGAAATTTGGTCAGGAATAGTTGGATCTGTATATTTGAGTGGCTAAGTTCGTATAATCAGAGTGTCCCAGGGGTTTTTCAGCACGTTGAATCCATTTATGCATTTAGAAATGCAATTTAAACAACAAAAAATAGTGATTTAGTCCAGATTTACATCGTCGAATTCCAGCCAAAAAAAAACAAAAGGTAGAAGGTTTAGCCAACACCTTTGAAGAAATGTCTACCTACCAAATGTTTAATGTAATGTTTGCTACCAATAACAACATCTGGGTGATGGTGATCATGTGGAGATCTTTAAATCTTAATGAGGTCATAAGAAAGCAAGATCATCACATTGAAGGTTTAATTGCTAGAAGTAGTAATTTTCGTTTAGCTCCAACTACAAAAAGAAGGGAGGATCCTAGTGGCTCAACAACAACTTCTATATGTGGGTAAGCAATGGGACAATCATCGTATGCTTTTAGATTACAACATTGGTAAGGATTCAATGTTATCATTGGTTCTTCATCTTGGTGGATGAGTAGGAGGTACAATTGTACCCTCCTCATCTAGGGGCACTCTTCTAAGGATATAGCCAATAACAAACTCTTTGCAACTGCGCTAACTTGTCAATGCCATGTATATATTATGAAGAAAACAGGGAAAGTTCCAGTATTGGAGGTGACAAAGGAGATAGTTTCTAACCTTCTTTCATACTACGAATCCAAGGCAATAGTTTTTTACCTCCTTTCATACTACGAATCCAAGGCAATAATATGTCAATTTAATGGTTTATGGCCTCCTGCATCAGATTTGTTCCAATGGCTCTATTTAAACTACATAAATGTTTTGAGGTATATCATTTTTCCAAACTTCTTTTTATTATCTAATTTCACAATCTTGTTGATTAACAACAAGTTTTAGAGGAGGGTCCTTGGTTTTAGGGTAGAGCGAGTCTTTTTGTTACCCCATGGTTCCCACAATTTAACCCATCTACTATGTCTATCACTAAAATGCATGTTTGGGTACACCTCCCATCTGTGATACACTTTTGGGACTTAAAAATATTAGAAGACATTGGGAATACCTTGGGTGCATTTTTTTATTTTTACTGAAACCACTAGTAATTGCATTAAAAGAAAGTTGTAGCCATATTGTTCAACAAGTTAATACAATTCAAAATAAGAGTGTTTGGTCTGAAAGTTTCAAGACTGCCGAAAATTATAAAAGACCTACCTACAGTTAGCATAGTTCTTACATTTTTTGCCGCAAAACAAAAAAACTTACAATTATATATTTTAATCTACTGGCCAAGCAAAAGCATTGATTGACAATACATAAGAACCCGATCTATTTAATAAAAATTGTGCCAGCTATGGGATTATTGCTTGACATTTTCTTTCTATTCTAAATCTACTTCTTTGTATTCCATGTCCTCCTAACATTATTGGACTATATCCTCTTATTTAACCTCTTCTCTAAAAGATCCAATTGAATCCTTTGGGGGAGAAATCATGGAATGTGAGCCCCTGAGAAGTCTTGAGATCAAATGAGATTGCATGTTATAAGCTTATGTAAGCCTCTTAATTTGTTTTCCTTGTATGACCACCTTGGCTTCCAATTTTGCATTTTTGACCAATTGAGACTCCAACTGAGAGGACACTCTATTGCTATCATGTAACATTGTTATCTAGATATCCTCATCATGGCACACAACCCTCCTCATAACCTTGCGAAAACCAACAATTTCACATGGAGCGCATCTACACAAGTGTCGATGTTCATCCATACTAAAGGAGGAAGAATTCTATGCCATAGAGACATTACAAGAGCCAATAGAGGGAAACATTGTATGTTTGGGATTGATAGAGCCTAAAGCCACAATTGCACTACTAATCCTAGAAATAAAGTTCTCAATAAAACCACAAATCGAAATAGGATAGAAAAGAACCAAACAACAATCCAAGTGGGATATAGGAATAACACCTTCAATGATGATAATTACTAGGAGCCACCAAATAGGAGCTTCAAGAAGCTCATCAAGACTGCAACACCAGTCTTGGAGAGCCTGAGAAACACCACAAACATAACCCTACTCACCAACCAAACAAAGATTATCCCACCTTAATAAGTCATCCCAACACTCATAATAATGCTCCTTGACCAGACATGAAGATGTGTATGCGGAGGACGAGGGAATTAATACTCTACATCATGTGAATTAAGGAGGCTTACCACATGTCTATTATTTTGAGCCACGTGCCATTCATAAGGTTAAAATGACTCTTATTCATGGGAGATAATCTATGAAGGGGTCCCCCCTATTTTTACTTAGCCAACCTTGGTTCAAATTTGTTCTTTTGTTCGCAGTGAGTTAGCTTGTGGAGAGACCAAAGAATGTGATAAAACTCAATTGAGTCAAAACACGTAACTATACCTTGAATCTTGAAGTCATCTTTGCAAAGCTCAACATCTACATGGAGGGATAATCTCGCATTTAATATATGACAACCAAGGAATCTCCAATAACAATTAGTTTATTGATCTATATTGATCCAAGAATTTTTACCATTGAAAGAGAGTTAAAGCTTCCTCTTAGTTGCTAGAGATTATCCCCAAGCCCCAAGCATAGGTCAATACAATTTTTCCTTCAGGGTTTCAATCAACACCCGCCCCCCTCTCCCCCTCACCTACCCCCCAAACCTTAGGCAGTTATTTAAAACAAATGTAGATCGAAATAATCTTGGCCTTTTTACATATGCACATATATGTGTGGAGATCAACATTAGTAAGGGATTACCAAATAAATTGATACTTTAAAAGACAGGGTCTAGATCAACTTAGGAATTGGATTACAAAAATACAAACTTATGGTGTCAGATTTGTTAACAAGCATGTCGTTTGTAGGATTCATGTCCTCGGCTTATCCTAAGAGGTAAAAAGGACATATACCAAAACCAAAAGGATGGAAAACATTTGAGCAACAACGATCAAATAATAAAGAGGAAGCAGATGCAAAAAACCAACAAATTATAGTTTCATACAAGGTTACTGATTATTTCCTAGAAGTACAAGTTGAGGAATTTGTGCCCTCCATGACGGATAAAGGAGAGGACCAGAACACCTTGATGGTGCTAGTTGCTAATGAAGCCCCATCAAGGGGAATGAAGAGACTTTGTGAATTTGATAACTCTGATTTTGATAAGGAGTTGGCACACCATTCGAATCTCGAACATCCGAGATCTCCGAACTATCATTAGTCACCATGGTGGCATGAGGTTAAAAAGACTAAAGGGAAAAAAGGTTAGATCGAGGACTATTTTTCTAAGGGATAGAAATTACATGTACAATTATATGTAATATTAAATTTGTCACTGTATTGTGCACATGAAGAGTGTTATTTTTGTTCAATTTCTAAGTAGAAACTATGATTTTATCTTTGGGAAAAAAAAAATGAGAACTCACTCCAAAAATCGATTTTATTGTACCTAGAAAAATGAGGTGTTAGATGTGGATGAGATCTAATAAATCAAAATGAAAAAAAAAATAAAAAAAATGAAGTCCTTAATATAAAAATGAAAAACTAAAAGTCCACCATAATAATAAAAATAAATATAATATGATAATAAAAATATATATAATATTGAAATGGTTAAACCTAAATCCTTCTTTACTTAAATATTTTAAATAAGAAGAAAATTACATATTAATTTATTTACGATGTTCGGAAACCGTGAAGCACTTCTCATTTTGAAAATGATATTGAGATTTTGTTAACATGGGATTTGAGGTCATTACATCAATATACTCATTAAAATCTCAACATATCATTTGCGGAAATTGAATATAGATAGAAAATATAGCTTTTCTTTTCTTAACTACTCGAACTAGAACTAATTAACACACATATAATTACTTTTACAATCATTAAACTAATAAAAATATATATAATTCACAACATTAAAAAAAAAAATTCAATTCAAGTCATATTTAATCAAATTTTGATAGGTTAAGTGTGTCTATATATTAGAAAACTGTCAAATATCAGTTATAGAAATATAATAGAAACACCTTTAAACAAGGATAAAAGATGGGACACAATTTTATTTAAAAACCATGTAAAGAAGAAAGTGAGGCTTTCATTACACGAAGGAAATGATTCTTTGCTTGGAGTAACAAGAGAAGATCGAACAACTTTGCAAAACGATTAAATAGATTCTTCATCATCGGGTACCTTTTTAGAAAATGATTTGTATATAGATTCTAGGGTGCTTTTGGACCCTTCTTCGTTGGATCATTGACTTATTTGCTTCATTCAAAGTTTAAATTTTGCATGGTTTTTTTTTAATGTTTTTTTAAAGATATATATAGTGCATTAATATGTTATAAATATTTTATTTTTGTTTATGCAAGATAAATGATTTTTTTTTTTGGGTACGAAGTTAAATTGTTATTTGATCATAGTATTTAAGTTTTATGGACGGGGTTAAAGGTTAGGTATTTTTCAATATCACATGGTCTTTTTTCATAATCTTAACGATGATGAGATGGGATGATGGGTATCTATTGGATATTGGTAATTGGTTAAAATTGTTTTTTGGTTATGGAGTATGACCTAAAACTGCTTTTTATTGCTTAAGAGCTCGTCTTTCTTAAACATAAGAAAATATATTAACGACCCAACACTCAAAGGCATCTGCCATGGGTGAAAGCCTACCCCCTACAAATCATCAATAAGTATTTTAAATGGCCAAATTTTATTTACACATAATAATGTAATGATGTAATTGCACGTTGAAATTTTGAGATTTTGAGATTTTATCAACAAAAACTAAATTAATAACTTCGAGTTTTGTCAACTTTTTGTTTTCTTTAAAACATGTTTTTTTTAACAAGAATGACTAATTTATATTCAAAAAGAGTGTTGCAACAAACACTCAATCAACAAAGAGATACAAGGAGTTCAAAAAGAAAAGTCAATTGTCTATCAACATAGATTTCCTTTTCTAGCCATACAAAAACTGCCACAAAAGCATATGATAGAGTGTCTCTTTGCCAGGTATATATTCTTACATACGAGTGTAACAAAAACATGAGTTTACATATCATAAAAACTTGATTACTTTTATTTGAGGGTGGTGTCTTCTATCCAATCATGATCAGTCTCTATTGGTTGCTTTGTTTCTGACTTGAAGTTGTTGATCCACTTCCCAAGCCTTGGATCCATGAGAAGGAAGGGACTGCATTTTTGCCTAATTCTACATCCATTGTTGTCGGTTTTCCTGGTGAAGGGACCAAATTCCTTGTTTTGTTTGTTCACAGCCCCGAGATTAATACAAGTCTCCTTGTCATGTTTCTGGGTCTGTTCCTCCAACTTGGTCTCAAGTTGACCAATATTTGCTTTCTGTAATTCCAATTCACATTTATGAGCTTCAAAGTCTGCCTTCAATTCTTGAACTGTGCAGGATGAGCAATGACATTGATCAGGACCATGACACCGCGTTGCATTCCCAGACATACCGACGACCTTACTGTCTGCAATTTCTTCCACCCTGTGAATGATAGATGAAACACAAACGCGCGGAGAGAATTCACAATTCTCAACAAAAGAACAAGGACTAAAACCCATGGTGAGTCGAACCAATTCATGTATATGGCTAAATGTCCACATGATGTCTCTGTGTGGGAGTTGATGTGGGAAGGAGAGCCCGTAAATCCCACATTGAATAACCATCATCACACTGGAGGGGATTTTAATACGCGCAGGTGAGTGAATATGCTTGTACCAGATGGTATGTGTTGGTGATATGGGATGATGTTGTTGCGTCATGAGGTTGAGTGGTGATGTTTTCTTCGAAATCATTAGGCGGGGCACCCAAAAATTGCCTCTGGCATTAATCCTTGATTTCGAAAAGACCCCCTTTTTTTTAATAAATAAACATGTCATGGAGTTGATCCTTGGATTCAAAAAATTCCCCATTTTTTTAATAATTGATCGTTCCATATTAAGGAAGAAGATGAACAGAAAGAACATCATTAAATTTGATCTGCCCTTGCTCGAGGGATCGAGCTTGTTACCCCCCATGCCTAGGGGTAATTAAGAAGATGATGTCTTGAGCCCCACTAGTAGCAGACATGGAGTGTCAAGAGTCATACTTGACCAACATAACCCACATTAAGTAGATATAGCCCCTCCTTTTCATAACACATCACCACTCATTGCTGACAGCAGAACAGTGTCCACTACATCGGTTTGGTCCCAAAAGTCAACAAGTCTCGCTTCATGAGGTAACAAGTCCAATCTCATGGCAAGTGTCACTTTAATATTTGAAGTATTTGAACATGTTGCAAAGAATCATTTCTAGATTATGGAACATTTGCTTGGAAATTATATCTTTTGCCTATTTCACCTTGGTGGTTGTCATGGTATCCTAGTAAGTTGGTCACCCTCGGTAAAAGGGTTTCTATTGGGGAGTTTCCTTGAAGGGTCATCGTACCATTCCCACTCATACTTACCACTTTCCACACTTTTTCCCCTTTGCTTCCTCATCTTTTGGGTTTTCAAGTTTATTGACCCCATTAAGGGTTTGTACCTTATTTCATGGGAAGAAGGGGTTAAAGGCCCATAGGTGATGTAGCTGACATTAGACATAAATTTTCTCCCTAAAGTCCTGAGAGCCATGAAACACTTCTCTAAAGGAATAAAGGACTTTTAAATGAAATTAAATAAAAATAAAGTATCTTGCTTGAAGGGGGAGTGCATTGCGGTGTTCTTTTATTTCCAGTGCCCATAGCACCCAATGTACTCTAACTTCAAGTGGCATTGTGGTGCTCTTTTATTTCCATTGCAGATAACACTCATTGTTCGGACATAATAAGAAGGCAAATAAAGGGCTTTGAAAAAGGTTGCATTGCAAAAAAAAGGTAACTCAAGGATGTAGCACACCCTCCACAAAGGCACCCATAAATGAGACAATATGAACCCTTGATATGTCAAGAACCCCATGCCCAAGAGTCCTTCCCCAATCCACCTCATACTCATTGCATGCTCTAGATAGGGTCTTCTTGGGAAACATTCCTTGACTTGGGGATTGGCCTACCCAATAGGGCACCATGACACCCCTCCCATACCTAAATTTGGAAAAGTTTATAAGGTCTTTGAGTGTTTGTTTAATTTGAAAAGGGGGGATTTAATGCACTTGTTTGGGTGGTTCTTGTATTAAATGTGGCTTACTTGGAATGATTCATATGACTTGTGGACCCTTGGAGGGTGTACTTGTTTGTCTTTGCAGGACCTTACCCGGTGAAAGCTATTCACAAAGGAACTGTGCCACTTGGACCTTCATAGGGGCTTGAGAGCCCACATGATGGATGTCGTGCCCCACACGTGGAAGACCATTAATGATGAGCATTGCACTTTGAGAGTGGAGGATGTTTCCTTTGGAGGCACCTTAACATCATTAGAGGATGAGATTCCACCCCTCTTCCACTTGGATGTAGCCTTTGGAGGCCTAGACCTCACACGTTAGCCCTTGACGTCATCTTGGAGGCTAGGGTTTGATGGATGATGGATTCCAAAGGTGGTTTGACAGGTGGAGGCTCATGGCATGGGACGTTTGCACACAAAATCCTGAGACATGGCCTTTGGAGGCCCAACGTTTCACTCATTGAAGCTGGACGTCACATTCTCTAGCTCTGAGTCACCCTACTAGGGCAAGACGTCACCCTTTTAGGGTTTTACTTTATGTAATTTTCATTTTTGAAAATTGTAAATGAAAATGAAGGGGGTCGACCCTCTTCTAATTTGTTGTTGACATGTTTAAGTGGACAAATTGGATTAGATGGCCTCATATAAATAGAGGACCATCTCATTTTCATTTTTCATCATCCATTCCTCACCATTTGTGAGATCAAATCTGAAATTTGTGTCCTATCTTGGAATATCTCTCTCTTCTACTAATGCGCCATGCTTGGAGGATCATTTTGTGGATGATTTTGAAGAAAAATTTATGCAATTAGGGTTTGTCTCTTGGTTTTTTGGCTAGAGCAAGTTAATTTTCAACAATATATCTTGATGTTGTTATGTTACACGGTGAATATTGTTTCTTTATTATAGACGCCTTGCTTGGTAAAACCCTAAGAGAAGAGCATAAGTGCTTCCTCCTCTCACAAGGTTATTATTGTTTAAAATTGGTGAAATCTCCTTGGTAGGGTTAGCATCCTAAATCCCTAAAGGGCTATCACTTTAGGATTTTATCCCTAGACACAGGGGTGATTTTAAGAACCCCCCCTAAATTTATATGTATAATAAATGGGTGAATCCCCATGATACATAGGAAAAATTGAAGGCTATTTTATCAATAATATAATATGTATATATACTTTTTTAGCGAATCTTTTAGTCAATTATATAATCTTGTAAAATCTTGGCAAATCTTTCATTGAATTATAAAATCTTGTAAAATCTTGGCGAATCTTTCATTGAATTATAAAATCTTTTATGTGAATGGATTGTTTTCTCTTCCAAGGAAAAACTTTCGACATTTTCACTGCCAATTTCTAGTGAAAATGCATTTATCTCACTTTGATCACCAAAGGAACCAAAGGAACATATGTTTGTCTTGATCTTTTCTTCCCGCGATCCATGTTTTCCATCTCATTGAATATTCCCCAATTGAAATTTCAAATCAATCTAGAAACCAAAAGTGAAACTTGCATGAGAAATAATATAAAATTTGTAAAATTCCTACCAAGTATAGAATCTTTGTATGTATTTATATTAAATTTTTTTTTATGAAACCAAATTCTCTGAGAAAATATACACCTAAAAAGGAAAAGCACCAAATGCTTACATGAATCCTAGAAAATAACTTAGGGCGTATGGTAAGAAAATACAACATAAATGCATCCAAAAACACCCTAGAACTTAATCCCTCAAGCAATGAAGACTCCAAGATAAAACCATTGTGGTGATCTAATAACTATCCATTATGCAAAACTAACATCTATTATCATGAGAGAAATTGCTTTTGGCAATACTCAAGCTTTTCCAAAACCACGTAGATCCATCCCAAAGCATCACACACTACAATTCCTTCACAAATATCCATCACTTTAAGATATGATCAACATGGATATATCATAATAGACAATCCATTAACATTACATTCAAACATGAATTGATTCTTTTATATTAAATACTTATCCCAATATGACTTGTATTTATTATTAATTCCTATCTCTAATTAAGGCATCAAGTTTCCATTATAATGAAAACCATAAGATTTGTCTATATTGATGGGTCAATGGGCCATACTGTAGAATGTAATTAGACTCATAGGCAATGTCCCAAATATTCATGAAATATTATTCCTATTTTGTTGTGGAATATGGAAAAACACAACATTAATAGATATTTAAAAGTTATAGTTCAACGTGTTAAAATAAAGCATCATAGAAGTACAAAATCATAGTCTTGTTCAATTGCTTCTTCAGAAAATTTAGTTTAAAACATAAAGAAAATTTACGAGCTATAACCATCCTTATATAAACATAGTCAAGTCTTGCTTCCTCCCACATTGAAGATTAATAATATTCATTCCAAAGAGCCATGCACATGCATTTCCATCCAAACTATTCACAAAAAGCTTTAAAGTGTTAAGTAATCCCTAAAAGTGATAAAACCTTCATAAATCTCCACCTTCCCATATAAATCAATACCCTAAAAAGGTGTCCAAGATATCTACACAACCAAATCATCACATATAAATAGCACTTTGTTCGATCTTGTAAAAAAATTAGGAAGCCAAAAAGGACGATGATAATTAGACCAATATTTATGCTCCTTAGTTGAGTCAAAGGAATCATGAGAAAATAAATTTTAGTGAGGCTTTCTATAACACAAACTCCTCTAATGACTTTATTACTTGTGTCCTACCTTTTTCGAAAGATATAATAATATTTTAACTTTATTAATAATTTCATTTACTTATTAACACTTATTTATAAAGTCCATAAAAATGTGTAAGAACCTTTTTTAACTCCATAAACATGTGCAAGAACTTGTGTATGTCAATAATTCATTCAACGACTAAATTTGTTGCCAAAAGAATATTTATTTCCAGAACCTTCGCCAATACAAAACGTTTTATTAAAAAAAAGTTTTATATAACATAATCCATAATTTATATTTATTTTCAGAACCTTCTTCATTACAAAAGTTTTTATTAGGAAGGATCTTTATATAAGGTATAGTCATAATTTACTAAGTCATAATTTACTAATTCCAAAAGAAAAAAATCAGACTCATCTTCCAAAAACATGTGTTATTTAGTACAATTTTTCTTAAGATCAAATGATAAGCTCAAGGTTAAATGATAGAAAGAACACGTATTGGAGATTTCACTGAAAGTTTGATTGAATTTCTTATTGCACAATTTTACCATTAGAAAGTCTTGTAATATCTTTCGAAACCACCTTTAGGTTATTACAATTGCTAAAATCGAAAGTTTTCAGACTTTTGAGCTTTCCTATTTGAAAGGGAAACTATTTTAGCTTGATGCAATGACTAACGTTAAAAAGCTAAAGAGAAGATAGATTACATGTACCTTCATGGAGATTTTCAATTTCAGTGCAACTCAAATTAAGAAATTTGAGTTGTTTCAGTTCCCATAATGATACTTGCAATGATTTTAATTATGTGCCGCTTAGATCCAACATCTTAAGAGAAGTGAGTTTGTGTAGAAATGCTTCTGGAATCTCTTTAAATTCTGATTTCCTAGGAATAGGGTCACCAATTTTTTACATCTTAATTCCTTTGCAGGGAGAGACTTAATATTATTTCCCAAACCAATAATCTTTTGCAGTGAATCCTTGTGTCAGGGAATTGTTAATATATTTGGCTTGGTCTAAACATACATCTCTCCTCAGTTTCTCCAATGTATATTTCCATGTCATGCACACATCGTGAACTGTAATTACATTTTCTTGATGTTCCACTTGGAATAAACAACGATTTTCAAGAAACTTAACATATAAGTTGAGCCATGTGTCTTTGGTGTTAATGAGAGAGGAATTTGGCAACAGATTTGTCTCTGTTGTCAACATCTTAGAGCACACCAAAGATTTAAAAAACTCATTTCAACTTCATGCAAAAGTTTGTCAACATGGATATAGAGAAGGTTCTTCCACTCAACTACGTATGGTTTTATGTGGACATCCACATCCTGGGTTATGTCGACATTCCTTTTAAGTGAAGATTATGTCATGAACATGGCTACTTCCTCAACTTCCTAGAAAAATCTATCATAGATAAGAAGGGTTTTTAAAATACCAAATATGGAGGAAGGCCAAAAGATAGCAAGCCCGAACAGTGTTATCCACAAAATTTCACTTTATTTGAAACCCTGACCATTAAGAAGAGGAAACTCCTAATGAAGAGAGAAAGATGGCCCTCACTAGAGGAAATTCTCGAGGGAAATACCTTCAACCTCAAATAACAAACCTGATGCTGGAGCCTGAAGATCCTCAGACCCCAGTTGAGAATCAAAACCCATTAAGGAATGCCAAGAGCATCTTAAACCAGTCACTAAAGCAATACATAAAGGAGATCTCCCGGTCAGAAAAGTAAACTTCAATAAAATACTAGGAGGGAACTTGATCAAAGACCATCCTTCAATCCAAATTGAAAATATACCTCAGCTCAAATTCAATGACAACACCATACCAATAAAACATGAGAAGACAACCTATGTAAAAAACAATGAGGAACACTTTGGCAAGAAATCAAATAGAGCTTAACCTTTCAAGTCTCTCATTTAGGTCTGGGAAGAAACTATCCCAGTAATTAAATTCACAACCTAGCAAGGTTTTATGGTTCCTCTCACCAACAAGGACCCTTGAAAGGAAAAAGACCAACATTTTTCCACCAATATATCTCATGCATGAGTCTTAGCTTTCAGATATCCAAGTTTGAAGGCATGATGACTAGGTTTAGTACATTGGATCATGTCTCAACTTCCATGGATCAGGTCAATCTAAAAGACCTTCTATCTATATTGACTTCACATACTTTGTCTTTCCATTTACATTAGGTCCTAAGTATGGTTTTTCTCCACCAATCCATTTTTTGGGATGCCTTGTTCTCTTATACCAGTGTTTTCTACAACACTAAGTTTGTAAATGAGCTTCGATTTGTTGTTAATGGTTCTTTACTTCATGCAATTAGATTCTTGTTATCAACTTATCATTCCTATCATTTTGCAGACAATGAATGGAATTGTATCCTTTGGCATCACATATATAACAAATTAAGGGCATGTTCTAAAGATTTCAAATCTTTGTCCTTGATATCCTCCACATGAGTGTGTAGTCTTCTTTTTTTCTCCATGCTTGGTATTGTTCCTCATGTTGTTGTGTTCCTCCAGATATTAGGCACTCGATCCCAAGCATGCAAAAGTAATAAATACTAATGTTCTAATTGTTTCCAATACCCAAATTTGAAGTGGGTTTCTAATGTGATTTGCAAACACATAATCATCAACTATAGGGCACCCCTTTGCACATGGCAATGATAAAATCTTAAACAAAATATCTCTCAATAAAGATGCCATATACGTTGGAAATCTATTATAGAATCTTCACTCATTTGTTGGAAATCTACAACATGAACTCTTCACAATCCTTGTTAGAAAACAATTGAACCCCGAGTGGACTAATCCAAAGAAAGAGCTTCTAGTAGACATTTCCATCATCCACACTATGTTGATGCATTCTTATGTGTAAAAATATTGTCATTGTGAAACCTCTCCTCGTGCCCAATTTTTCTTCGTTTCCAGTATAAGCAACTACTCCAATGGCAATACTATAAGATATTGAAGAGGCCAAAATTCTTGCTAAGGTAGATCACTATCACAATATAAAATTTAGGGAATCCATCGAAATAAAAAAAGAACCTAACAATATAAACAGAGATGATGGCTGGAAGATCAGTCAAAATTGGATCCCAACTAACCACAAGGACAGATTCTAGAAATTAATTAGTAATAATTGATTAGTAATATATTTTTAGGTCTTCTATATATTTTTAGGTCTTATATATATTTTTAATAAAGTCGGCTCTTTACTAAAAAAAAATTCATATTTATACACCTGATGACTTTTCAGATTTCCCTCACATCTTAAAACTCTTCCTGATGATGGACCACATTTGTTTGGTCTGAAACGTCGAATAAAAAACTGATGCGATGAATCTGAAAGAACCACCTTATCATAACACCAATCTCAAAAGTCCCAGAACTAAAATATAATATCCTTCTTTAGGATCAAAATATGGGAAGCTCTTTGAAGGAGGAAATGTTGGTGATAGGTTTCCTTATGATTCTTTTTTTATTTATTTTTACTGCTAGAGCTTGCTTGTGAAAAATCATTTTGGTCACCGTATCTTTGAGGATCTTTAGTTTTATCAAGTGAATTTTGTAAGAATGAAATTATTATTATATGGCAATCGTATGGCCTTGACAAGGGTTGAGTTAATGCCAATAAATGACTCATGTACTAGGCATTAGTTAGAATGCACCTAAATATGTTTTTCCAATGAAACTAGAGGTATTCTCTGCCTTTGTTGATCTTAACTTGAATTTAAGTAGTATGTCTAAGTCAAATATAATGACGCCTAAGAAAATGAACAAATAGTTACATTTGCTTTCCATGAGATATGGAACAAAGAGCTTCTACATTGTAAATTTAGAATAAGCTTCCTATGTTTTTTTTTATGGCAAGCAAATAGACTAAGATGAGAAGTAAGCCAGGTTTGACACTGCTCATAGGGCATATCATTAGCATATATGCATGAACTAGAAATATCTATGATTAAATAGTAAATGAGAGTCCAAAAGGTGAAGCAAAGTGTTGATCAGGGTTACTAGTGAGCAAATAATTGGAGACACACAGAGACAAAATATCATGAGCTAAGTTAGTGAAATACCCAGCCATATTGAAACCATGAACACCATAGTAGAAGCAATCTTACAAATATGTCATCCATGAAATTCACATGACAAAAATAGTATTACAACCCAATAATTCACATCATTTACCTTATCATTGTATGTATTTGCCTTATCTTTGCATATAAAAATGTATAGACTTACACATGAAAGTAATTACCCATAAATGAAGATATTAGTCTACAAGTAGGGGTCTCCTCACATGACATAGCCGTGAGTTCATAACTATGGTTCACTTAAAAATTCATAATGATGAGTATTTGGGCACAAAGAAACATAGTAAATGAAGGTTTTGATGACACAATAAGAGAATGATAAGGTGCCTGATATGGACATGTTGATTTGGATCCATTTGGGGTGTTAGTTAAAATAACTCTCTGGACCAACATTCATAACTTGAGAAAAAATACTCATAACTATAGCATAAATATTGAGAAACCTTAGTTTCTTCATAATGAAATAACAACTCTTAAAAACTAAAAGCCTCAATCAAAACAACAATCTTTGAATATGTTAGTTTAAACACACAATGTTGGAAATTAAGATGACTGGGTCTTCATATTTAGGGGGGGTGTTACACTCTTGGGCCTGTCTCTAATAATTTGGGAATAAATTACAACACTTCCAACCCTTTTAAGAATAGCCCAAGAAAAAGGAATACACAACATACAAATTTTGGGGGACTCCAAACTTTGCATTGACCAGATCAACAATTCTTTTGTTTTTACATAATATATTCTTGCAACCTGTTTTGGATTATATTTTTCTTCTCAAAAACAATTTTAGAAATATTTCCTTTACTCATATCTACAAGGAGCATAATGGTTTAGAAGATGGACTCTTGAAGCAGGTTGTACAAGTCCAAGAAGGCATGTTGGAGATGACAAAACACAACCTGGAAGGATATTTCCCTCTAGAACTAATACAACTTACCCATTATTTTTGCTGCTATTATAAAATGATCATGATGGATTCCCTCTATAAGTTTATGTTTTTATCTAACAATTCTCATAAGGATGTATAATTTGGGACCATGATATTTTCAGAGACTCTTGTGATGGTTTGTTGGTTTCTTTTTTTACCAATCTTACAATCTCATTTTTGGATTTACATTGGAAAAAAATTATAGCGCATGTTCAAATTCAATAATGCTTAAGGATCAAATCAAAATATCATCCCTCCTTTTAGACTTGATATCAATATAGGATATATATGTGTGTGTGGACAACTACAATGGTCGCAATGACCTTGTGCTTATGCATTTGCAAAGTGAAACACTTTTTCATCTTGAACAAAGGTTACTATTTTTTTTTTGAGAAAAAAATGTGAACAAACAACCACGAAGATAAACAAATAAAATGAGAGTCCATGGAACTTTCAATTTTGAGAGCCCATGAAACTTTCAATTCCCATCGTTGGTCATTTTGGCCCTCAAATATGATCTAAAATTTTAGTTTCTCGTCAACAAACATAGAAAATGTGGTCAAATACATTTGAAGATATAGTTAAAACCATAAAAATGATAGGTAGAGATCCTTCATAAATTCTAACACTGTAGCTTAGTGTTTCCAAATTTTTTTATGGTTTCATAACAAGTCAATCGGTTTTACTTAGAATGCCCATGTAAACTTATTTTTGAAAAAATCAATCAAACTGAGGTTCAATGAAGAAAGGTTGTTTGGAACCTAAGCAATATACTAATTATTGGAGAGGTTTAGAGAATTGAGGACTTGTACAATGAATAATGAACAAGATCTCTCAATTTATTTCTAGCAAGGTTTATTTCAGAGAGAGCATCATAGATCTATAATGTGTAAGGTACAAACCCAAAGAGCATGTTATGCTACCAAAGATGCCTTTATTTCTTGCATCTAGTCCAACAAACAACAATACTTACCTGATAACTTGATGCTAGCTTCCTAAAAAATAATTGTTTTTTATGATCAAAACAAACTTTTTACATTTATGATTTATTGATTCATTTCACCCTCAAAATCAATGAAGATCAAATTAAATATCGTGGCATTAGATAATCCCTAGAGATAGGGTGGTAGCCTACCACTTAGAATATTATTTCTTAAATGGAAGTGTTCAAGTTCAAACAATCCCCATATGATTTGAGAATCTCACATGTGATTAAATTTTGTAGAATAGGAAAGAATTTTTTTTTACCTCTTTATAGATATCTAGGAGTATCATACCAATGAACCCATGATCTGGTGCTTCTATGTTACTGACATCAGACAAACTACCAAGGATTTATGGTAATAGGCCAATGATATTGTCCCTCTGCGATACCATAACTTGCCAAACCATTTGGACTTTTTCCCCAAAAATGTTTTGATGGAGTTAAAGAGACACCAAGTTTTTCAATATTGCAATCTTAGAGAAAGCTCCATTGAACGAGTATTAGAGACACAAAAATACCTCAAGGACATACGGTTTCTAAACCTTAAAGGGATATCTCTTATAATATAACTATATTAGAGTTGCAACTGATATAACTTCATAAGACTTATGATTTCTTTTGGTATAATTTGTGTTAAAGAATTGTAGACCGCTTTAGGTTTCCTAACGATTTGATATTATTGATATAAGGCAATATAGGTTCTATAAGGGTATGGTTTCACAACTACAACTGATTAAGGAATCTTAAGCTTCATATTTTTGTGGGTACCAAGCTTGAATCCAAAGGATTATCATCTAAGTTCAAAGCATACAACTAAATCAAATTTGTGACACAAATATGGAACTTACTAGAAAATTTGTTATTTGACAAGTTTAGACTTTGTAGGGGGCTGAGTGTGGAAAAATTAGGTAAACTTTGGGTCAAAAAATTAGATTTAAGGTTTAATGTTCTCAATTGACTATAATTAATCAACAACCCACCTTGAGTGATTCCATAGAAAAAATTATAACCCAACTAAATACCCTTAAAGGCCTTTGGCCCACAAATGGAAGATGAAGGAACACCACTCGATCCATTTCTCTCCAAAGTTATTTCTATGACCAAACCAACCATTTTGCAGGTGCTTTCATTTCATTCTTAATTGGAATCCTATTGATGCCACTAGAGAAAGTGACTCTAAAGTGTCTACCCCTTCTCAAACATTCAAACTTGAAAGGCACATACCCTAGCTTGAACTCTAATTAGTGCTTGGATCCAACACAAACACTAGCATATTTGGGTCATTTTTCGACGGCTGTTTCGACGCTCTTGTGACGTTATGTCGTTGACATTGCGACGATTATGGAGTCTTTGAAATGTCATTTTATGTCACGTGGCAATTGCGACGAACTTGAACAAACGTCGCAAGAGCGAAAACATAGGCAATTGTGACAAAAAAAGAAACATCGTCGCCAATACGACAATACATGCAAACTATGTGAAACCAACATTTTGTCTCAATTGCGACACCCATTGCAACAACAACTTTCGTGGTTTATATAGCAAAACTGTCGCAATAATTTAATCGATCGTCGCACTGGCGACGACAAATTTTCGACAACTTTTCTTTGTTTACATAGCAAAACCGTCGCATCAATTGAAGTTGTCATCGCGTGTGCGACGATAACTTTTCGTTGTTTATATAACAAAATCGTTGCATCAATTGAAGTTGTCGTCACATGTGCGACGACAACTTTTCATTTTTATATAGCAAAACTATCACAACAATTGAAGTTGTCGTCGCACGTGCGACAATAACTTTTTGTTTTTATACCACAAAACTGTCGCAACAATTGAAGTTGTCATCACACATGCGACGACAACTTTTCGTTTTTATATAGCACAACTGTCGCAACAATTGAAGTTGTCATCGCACAGGTGACGACAACTTTTCATTTTTATATAGCACAATTGTCACAACAATTGAAGTTGTCGTCGCACAAGCGACGACATCTTTTCGTTGTTTATACAACAAAACTATCGCAACAATTAAGGTTTGCGTCACAATTGCGACGACCAATATTTTTTTAAAATATATATATTTTTTAATTTTAGGCTGCAATTTTGATATTAATATTAATATTACCATAATACTTTTTTAATTTATATGTGCTCCATTACTAATAATTTAACAGACAATTAATGAAGTTGAAGCGCTAGGACTGCTTTGAGCTGCTAAACCTAGAATCTGATGCCTTCTCTGTCAAATCCATGAAGAATCTGCTGACCATCTGCTCCTTAATTGCCCCTTTGCAAAATAAGTCTGGCGGCATGCCCTGCCAGGAGGGATCCCTTCTTACCAACTCCCTCCTGACATACCCACTCTGCTAAAAACCTAGGCCATCCTCTGTCCTTTCCCTCTCAAGGCCAACCCTCAAATCAAGTGTTGTTGGATGTCCCTCCCTAAATTCATCCTTTGGAAAATTTGGCTCGAAAGAAACTCCAGAATCTTTAGAAATTTGATTGCTTCGCCCGACATCGTTTCTGCCAAAGCCAAAGCCCTACTGGGAGACTGCCTCTCCTACCTTTGGCCTTGCACCAACTCCCTTTCTCTCAACTCCCCTGAGAAAGATTGGATCCATAGCCTCGCTCTAGACCTCAAAGCCCCCCCTCCTCTCACTAAGGATCACAAATCTAGTGAACTACGGGAATTAGACTACTCTTGGGGGCTTGGAGTCGAATCCAATAATATAGCAAAAGTTCTAAGCCTTTGGCAAGGAATTATCCAAGCCTGGAAGCTAGAAATCAAATAAATAATGGTGATAGGCGACTCCTGGATTTTAATCCAAGCTATGGTCACCAACACCTTGCCTACTCAAATGAATATGTGCCACATTCTCAAGAAAATCATGCAGCTCTCCCGCTCCTTCCAAAAAATTGACTTCTTTCATGTTCTCTATCATCTCAACGCCGAAGCTGACCAAGCTGCCAAAGCCGCCACCCACTTGATCAGGGGTCAACTCTCCCTAAATGGAACTTTGGATTTCGTCCCTCTCCCTCAGCGACACCCGGTGAGTGCTCAGCTAGGCCTCCCAGGGAAAGTGGCCTTTGTTCCCTCCCGACGTCATACTCGTGGCAACCCTCCTCCACCTTCCTTGTCTGTCCCTTCTCCCATGTGACGATACTTATCTACATTGTTCGCGTCCCCTCCCCTCCCCCTCCCTGTCCTTCGCCTCACGTCCCTCTTGCACCTCTGCACAGATCTCTTATCCCTCCCACATGGCACTCGCGCAAGCCCCCGCTCCTCCCATGGCGGTGCATAAACGAGATACCGTAAATTCAGGAAGGTGGCGAACTGCTCCTGCTCATCTTACCTTCCCAATTCTATCTGGTTTCTCACCTAGATTGAGCTCCCAATATTTCCCCCGGTTAGTCTCTACCCATTTTCCTTGGCCAGGCCTCCCTCCTGGTCTTTGTCCACTGCTCTCGCAATGGAGTCCAGTTCCAACTCAGCCACCCCCCCCAATCCCTCTCCCTCCCTGGAACTCAAAATTCGTAGGCTGAAACGCATGCTTAGCGCGCATAGAGGATTCCTACTCCATCTTGATGGGGAAGGAGGTCGGAGGTTCGAAATGATGGAGGAAGATCTAATCCAGCTAAGGGAGGAAGCAGTAGAAGTTCTCACCTACACAACTCAGCAAGCTAACAACAAAATGTTGATCTTGAACTAAAAATTGAAAAGCTGGAAATTTAAGCTGCAAGACAGAGCTGCCAAACAGATGTAGGGGGGTAGCCGACCACAAGTGCAATCTCCTCCATCCTGGGTTGGAAGGTTTAATCCTGAATTCCTCTTTCTTGGAATTAGTTCTTTTTGGATCTCTGTTTCTCTTCTTTGTAAGTTGGAGTATAGGCTCTTATGCAACTCAGACAATCGCGCTGTAAGCCGGTTCTTATTCTGAGTTTAGTTATATTTTGGACTCTCGGCTGTTATGGGAATTCTAGGACTTTATAGCATGGCAACCCCTTTTGTAATCTCGAAGCTCCCGCACTGATCGCAGGGATGAATTATGTAAGTTTTCTCTACGGTGGTTATACCACTGGTTTTAATATATAAACCCCTTTCTTGGGTAAAAAAATAAAATATTACCATAATAGACTCAAGACTAGTCTATTATATGAAAGTTCACAATCATTCACATGATAAGTTTCAAAGGCATAATTAAAATGTGTTTTTGTCTTTCATATGGTAGCTAACAATAAGAGAAAATATGTATTATACCATGTCATACATAATACTATTGCACACTTTCTATATGATCATTTCATACCTGCTCATTATGAAGAGTTGCATACAACCCACTCAAAACTATCATTCAAAGTAAACAACATAGCATAACCTTCAAGATGAAGACAACTAGTTAAAAATGGTATTATCCA
>ML779160.1:661826-696567 GCA_009831015.1 Picea engelmannii
TTATGTACAGTATGAGATGAAACATATTACATACCTTAGTATCTGTGTCATACAAGTGTTCGACAAATTATTCATAACCTTTAAGTTCACCAACAAAAATGCAGCGGAGAGAAGATTTTCTCTTGATCCTTCATAAAGTCGTTTATTTTCCTTTTCTAATAGAGGTTCATCATAAATACCAACATTTTCCCCATCCTCATCCGCCTGCGAAAACAAATCTTGGATCATTTGATTTGTCCCATCATCTTCTTCCATGGGATCATTAACTTGATTTGTCCCATCATCTTCTTCCATGAGATCCTCATTTTMTTGGTCATGATGATGTTCCTCAGCTTGTACAACATCATTTCTACTAATACTTGGTGCAATATTCTGCGGAAAGTTAGAGAGAAACTCTAACTTTATAATTACAAACAATCATGCAAAATTAGTGTATACTATAACAAACATTCAAACAATATATATATACATATATATAATTTTATATAAAATTGACAAAATAAAAAAAGATAATGAATATATAGCTAATCATCATGGGATGATATTCATTCGGTCCGCCATCAATGTGACCATATTTCCTACAATGTTTTGTAGCTGTTGCTATTAAAATTCTTACGGGACATCTGAGGAAACATTTTTTACAAGGGCAATAACATCTACCATCACCCTTTTCACTTGCTTTACTTTTTTCCCCACCTCTAACAACATTCTATGACATTTTTCCACACAAAAATACCCTTTCGGAACAGTCGTTGTTGTAGCAAGATTGTCGCAACATCTTTAAATGGTTAAATATTTATAGGCCAATTTTAGGTCACTGTCGTCGCAATTGCGACGATAGTGACCTAATTTTTTTTTTTCCACCTATTTATTTTAGGTCATTTTCAACGGTAAATTTTGACTAAATTATTATGGTTAACGTTCGTTGCAAGAGCGACGAACAATCTACATGCGTCGCTCATTAGATGAACATTGACCATAATAATTTAGTCAAACTGTAGGTGTCGAGATTGCGACGAATATGGGGTAGATTTATAAAAGATGAACTTTTTCTCTTGCATGTTGTGACGAAAGAGTACTTTCGTCGCAAGTGGTCATCGCAAATTTTTCAATATGTAGTAGTGAAATTTGTAGCTACCCACTTTCACACCATGTGTTTGTGAACCAATACTTGCAACTTTACTATGCCTTGTAAATCATGTAGGTCTCATCTTGCCTACAACTAGCATCTAGTATGCATGCAATCAAGTTTCACTTCCTAAAATGCAATATTGGAAGACACTGTAGCAGTCATGGAAACCTAAAATTGCATAATCTAACCTTCTTATGTCAACAAACTGAGATTGGTGCCATGGAATAAAGTAAAATATGTAAGGCATCCCTGACACATTGTCAAAGAATCTAGTATGAAACCCTTCATTGAACCCAGGGAATGACCAAGGATACCACATGAAGTTTTTCCTCTAACTAGGAAAATTGCAAATAATACTATTTTGATACCTATTTCATGCTTAAATTAACCATCCAGGGGGCTCCTTTCTTTCATGCTATTTTTGGCATTTACATCAGAATTCAATGCTTAGGAGAGAGGGCACTTCATTGGAGGAGTTACATTGCTATTAGAGGTAGACATGGAAGGAACACTCTTTGAAAGATAATTTTAACACCAATTTAAATGTATAATGTCTTGGAGAGAGGACACACCCACTTCGAGACAATTTCATGCACTCATTCATGGCAGTAGTTGCATACATTTTTGGTCACACTTCATAGGGAGTTACATCCAAACATATCTATTCTAGGAACACATTGACGGAAAATTAGTTGGGAGCAATGTTATCACAAATAGACAGTTCAAACCTGAACACACTGGTCCAAGCCCTTAACTAACCCCCAAACCAATGGTTTAACTAGACTAACTATTTTAGACTCATTCAAAACAACTTCAAACAAAAGAAAACCCCTCCCAAACCCCGAAACAATTAAATTTTTCATATTTGTGTATTTAATAGTAAACCAGGTCAGTCTCAGTTTCCTATCGATTTGACTCTTAATCGGTTCTAGTATTGGTCCTAGTCCCATTTATAGTTCTTACAACTTTGCTTTCGAGTTACATTCTACTATAGGGACGCATAGATATGAAACCCTACAAATAATTACCTTTTAAATGAAATCTTGATCCGAAAAAACCCATAAATGGTAAAGATTTTGAATAACAGAAAAATAAAGAATGGAAAAAAAAAATGAAAGAAACCCTACAATATTCCCTATGCCATCGAATAGCATCATATAAACTCATGCAAACTCTGCTCAAGGAATTTTGGAATGGAAAACTTCACATAGAAAACTCACCAGGGAGAACTTTCTGACCTGCAAAAAACTTGGAGGTGAACTCGACTTTTCTCGTTATTTTCTGAACGACAAGTAACATCATTACATTTCGTGAAAAATTCAAGAGGGAAAACTGCATTCTCTACACCTAATTTCCCAATATTTCTTGGGTGAATGTGGATTTGAAGCGTGAAGGATTGAATTTTGTTGGGCGAAAGTGGATTTGAAATGTAAAGGGTCAAATTCTTATGGGCGAATGCAGGCTCGAACTACAGAGCGTAGAGAGCTAAATATTCCAATGAATTAAAAGAATTAATAATATAATTAGCGAAGAGGTTAAGTATTTATCCATTAAATGTATTTTTTGGGCTAAACTTCATAAATTTCATAAAGCATTATATTATAAAAATTTCGCCCACTTGAAATTTTAGGGCCTCAAATTTCGCCCAATGGAGAAATTTTGCCCCTAAAATTATCTATGCCTAGACACTTGATTCCTTGACCTAGTTGAAGTATTAAGAAGGGAGAAAAGGTTTCTAGAGCCTAAAACTGCTTTCACTCTAGCAATCCTTCTCTTTAAGGCTTAAATCCTAAGGCCCTAATGTGATAGCACCTTTGATTTTAAGCCCTACCTCTTTGTATTTGCTAGTTCAATATTCAAGCATTATTGTATTGTTGTTGTAGAGACTCCATAGCCCTCAAAGGCATTGATTTTACTACTCTCTCTTATGATTAAATTGATCAACAAACACTCTCTTTCAATTCTCTCAAGCTCTCTACTAACTTTTCTAACATTAACACTCACTAACTCACTGGTAAACTTGGTGTTGTTGAAAAAGTTTGCTACAACCATCTTAATACACCTTTATTTGTTGCATACTCTCTTGCAAAGGTGGTTCAACTTGCTTAGAATTTCTCCTAAGCAATTGGATAATGTTCTATGTGATGCATTCTTAATTTTCTTGGTCAATTGTTGAAATTCTAAGATCAGTTTATTGTTGTTGTTACAAATTTATATTGTTGTTATAAGAGTGGTGTAGTGCTACAAATTTGTACCATCCATTGCAATTTTCATTGTCTAGTGTCTTAAAGGGATATTTATCTCATGTTTGAGCTTGGAAATATTACATATATTCTATAAAGTGTTACTTTTCCGGGCATGTACTCAAACACCTTCAATCTTCTTCTACTACCTTGAACTAGACTAATATTTAGGTGATCAAGAGAGGGGGCGGTAGGTTTGGCTACTTTACTTGCTACTTTGATCCCTTGAGGTCACCGGGGAAGCCTCCCATGTGGTGGACCTCCTCCATCACTAAAATAAGAGAATTTCTTACTAAGGTGACAGTGGTAGGATTTTCCATAGTTACGCAGATTTGGGGGACTTGTGTTGGGCTTTGCACAAGTACAAATCCTGCAATAACATGGTTGATTTTGCTAGAGTGTCTACCCTGGATTTTAGGTGTCTGAGGACATGAAATAATTGAATAGAGTGAAATTCCCCCCCTCTTGGATGATTATTTGATAGTTTCTTTGTAAACTCAGCTGGTGGCATTTTTGCGGATGTTGAAGCCTGTTAATGACCTATATGAGCCCCCTATTATAATAAGATCCTTGTAATGCTCCTCTTTTATAAGATTTAGTCCCATATAAACTGCCATGACCTCTTCTTGGTTATTGGAGGCAAGTCTCAAACCCCACGTAAAGAAAATAACCTATGGTCCACCAGAGTCATAAAGTACTCCGCTCACACCGACCACCCCTTTGTTTTCTTTAAATAATAATAATAATAATAATAATAATTGTATCAATTAATTTTTATGATCATAACTATTTTTTTTACTACCCCACTCTCCTTGCAAAAGCTAAGAAAGTGATCTTCTTGCTTAAAAAACAAACAAGGGAAATAGTTGCAAAGCAACTAGTCCCTGCCTCATTGGACAAGTTAAGAGTGTTGTTAACGTTGTTCACTGATATTAATAGTCTATGACAACAAGATTGGAATAGCTAGATATCAGTTAACTCATAAATCAATGTAATCTAAAATAATCTTGGCTTGTATTGAAACTTCAATTAAAGGGGTAACTCCTTCCACTTAAATAAAAAATTCAGATAATTTGAACTCCAGATAAATTGATGTATATAATCAGATCTCTAGTTAACCTAGTCAACGGTTTAACTAAACATCTAATCGAGCCTCCAGTTTAAGTGGTTAACTATTACTATAATTTTAATGTGAAAACTCGGATGTTAATGGCTCAACCTTGGATTCCACCGCATAAGCCTTGGCCTTTATTACCACGTTTCCATCCAAGAAATGAACCAATCAGTAATTCTAGAAGAGCTGAGTGTCTACGTATGTCATCTGTGCATCTGAACCCTTACAATTCGTTACCTCTAACTAGCTTAAAGTTCCAACTTCAATATGTTGTTACTGCTCTCAGTAGGGGAGCAATTATAGGTTAATTGTCGTTGGTACATCTGTTGATGATTGTTTTAGTTAACCCCACAGATTACTATGTCGAGTCTAATTAATAATTCTAACGTGTTGTGATAGAACTTATATCTTTGTTTAACTTTCAGAGCCATTAGACTCTAATGGTAACCCTCTTTCATGCGTTGTATTATCAACGGTCGGGTCAATTATTTTCTTTTTGTTAGAGTTACGGTTATGTTCTTTTTTCTAATTTAGTATTCATTTTTTTTGGTTTATATTATTAACCTTATGAAATAATATTGCATGCAATCATACACACAAATCCTTGCATAGGAGCTTGTGAATTCTAAAGTATTATATAAGTGTACATAGACTTTTAGTATAGAGTACGATGTATATGTTACCTTATGACTAATATAATAAATATATAATTATATAATCGTGTATATATATACATACATGTGGATCATAGTAAATAGTGAAGTAATGTGAGGTATCTCAAATTTTCACGTTACATTTTATATTTATAAATATAATTATATGATAAGTCGTATGAAATCTGAATAATATATTACATATTTACATCAACAATAAATTAATAGTGTATATGATTAGTTTTGACGGTTGGAATGTAATGACAATGATAAGAATAATGCATTAAGTTATATTCTAAAGGTCAGTATTCATAAATTCTACCATACAAATTGTATTCACCAAGAATCATATTCGTTCATAACAAGTGGTGGAATGTTGGTCTAACTTGTGTTGAAATATATGTTCTATGGAATATAATCTTATATCAACATTATTGTTATGAATAAACTTAGATCGATTTGAATATTTTGATGAGCAAATTGTCTTATTTTGAGATACATTTTCTGTATCAATTTACAAGTGAAACGGGTCCAATCTATTTACAAACGGATTAGGGTGAAATCATGAAGATGAGTAACACTTTTGTGAGAATCAGGTCTCCAAAATTCCTAGTGACACTTTTTCAGCCGAACTAATATTTGTTTCTGCCGAACCTTTAGACGTCAAATCAAACTGTACTGTGACAACGACCTCGACTGTCATGTACCATATTAGCTGGTCGGATTTTTTTTTTCGGTAACATTGTTTCGGCCGAACAATTGTTTTGGTCGAACAATTGTTTCGGTCGAAAAACCTTTCGGTCGAAATATTTTTTATATATCCCCTACACATCCTTTGTATCACACTTTTACGAACTGTTGTTGTTGGCTGGTAGTTGTTGTTGGTGATTGTTGCTGGCGGTGGTTGCTTTTGGTTGTTGTTGGTTGTTGCGGGTTATTGTTTGGTGTTGCTGTTGATTGTTGTTGTTCATTGTTGCTGCTTCAGGTTCAAGGTAACCACCAAAACATTTAACTTGTTAATTAAATTTTAATTTTATCTTACGTTTTGTGTTTTAGGAGGTGGACATGGACGAATTTGGGCCTGTCCCTGTACAGGGGCAGGACTGAATTCGGGCTTGTCCCTGTACAGGAATAGGCCTAAATTTGGCCATGTCCACGTACAGGGACAAGCTCGAATTATGTGTATATTTGATATAAGTAATGGTGATGATACTAATATCCATGTTACATAAGAGGTTACTAAACAGATAAGTGTAATCGATTGTATTACTAGTATAAGGTTAGTATGGGTCAATTGTTACCATTATAACTATAATTTCCCTTTGATTTCCATAGGTATTTATATTCCAAACATTACCGTAATGCTATATCTCACATTAAGGTATATGAGCTTATCACATACAACTTACTTGTACTAACTAAGATCAATATTACTACCCTTTTGTTACTGTATAACCATATTGAATCAAACCACATTACCTTTATATCATAGGGCATAAGTATCCCCAAGCTGGTTATAAGGGTTAATCTTTACTCGACTTAATATGTCACACAAGTAGTAATTCCATGATTAAGCAATGTAATCTGATGCTATCTGTATAAGTAATTCCAAGTGTAACCAATACATTAATGAATATGATGGATCTATTACTCTTATTACATATTACTAACACCACTTGTTACACGTTACGAAGCTCTAACTAGTATATGGTGTTTATATAAGTAAGCTATGTTTAAATGTGAATACCATTGGTCTCTATTCCAATACAATATTGTTTCCATTAACTTGATATGATGTAATAACATACATAGTTGTAATATTGATAAAAGCTAACCATATTTGCATAATTAGAGTGACTCTGGTTAATAATTTTGTATTCATTACAAAGAGAAGTTGTTTACATATTATACATTACTAATCAGAGAACTAATCCCATTAAGAGTATGTGTAACTACTTGTTATAGCTTAAGAGTGATAAGCCATGTTGTATACATGATCCTTGGATACTAGTAAGCTTACCTTATATTCATAACAACTTAAACACATGAACAAAGACCATTGATATTAGTGAAGTATAATAACCATTACTATTGGAATACAACTCTTATACTCTCCATGTTTGGTCATGGAAATCATATAGATCTAAGTGTAATCAAACTAGTACTACTTGTATTCAATAACAAAGCATGCTACTAGTCTGAGTACACTTACTTGATATCATGTTAGGATAGGTCATTAGCTTGTTCCTATGATTACAGTTTCAGCAAGGATCAACACCATGTAACTTGATGAGATTCACTTACCATAACTAATAGCATTGGTTCATACTGGTTACGTAACTAAATAGGTAAAGCTTCTACATAGGGTATAAGACTAACCAACTTGATAACACTAATTAAACACACACACTATGCTAATCATACTAGTATAGTACACTTTGTTTGTAATCAATAGCTTAACCAACCTATTGCTTGTTGTTGTTCGTTGCTGCTATTTCAAGTTCCAAGTAACCACTAAAACCTTTCCCCAATTAACTAAAATTTAATTTATTCTTATGTTTTGTGTTTTAGGAAGTGGATAGGGCCGAATTCGGCCCTGTCCATGTATATGGACAAGCCTGATTATTATTAACACAAGAAGGTAAGATTCATTATTATTAACACAAGGTTCATTGGTTGTTGTTGGTTGTTGTTGCTTCAGGTTGAAGGTAAATCTAAACTGTTAATTTTAAATTAATTTAATTTTAAAATTAATGGACTATGAATACACTAGGGTATAAGACTAACCAACTTGATAACACTAATTGAATACACACACTATGCTAATCATACTAGTATAATACACTTTCTTTGTAATCAATAGCTTAACCAACCTGTTGCTTGCTGTTGTTCGTTGCTGCCACTTCAAGTTCCAAGTAACCACCAAAACCTTTCCCTAATTAACTAAAATTTAATTTATTCTTATGTTTTTTGTTTTAGGAATTGGACAAGGCTGAATTCGGCCCTGTACATGGACATGCCCAATTATGATTAACACAAGAAGGTAAGAGTCATTATGATTAACACAAGGTTCATTGGTTGTTGTTGGTTGTTGTTGCTTCAGGTTGAAGGTAAATCTAAACTGTTAATTTTAAATTAATTTAATTTTAAAATTAGTGGAAAATGAAATTTGAGTCCAATCCACTTAGTTCCATTTCTCTTTGAAGAATCTATGTAAAAATGAGTTCTATTTAGGGCCATATAAAAGAGAGGGTAACCCATTCGATATTTATGTTTCTTGTTTTATTTTGTTTCTTGGTTACATACCAAGCCGAGATAATGCGTGACCCTCTTCTCTCTCGGGATGGTCCACAAGACCTAGGAGCAGTTAAGAAGAAGGGCATGATCACATCATTGATCTTCCTCGTATTTTGGGATGATAAAAGCTTATAAGTTATATCATGAGACTCATGTGGACATTTTTCCATTAAAGAAGAACTTACCTTATTGAATTTGTCTTGAAACCCCCCTTTCTTGAGTTACGTCCTCCTTCATTGTTGTGTGGGTTTTTGGTTTGGTTCTTTGCTTTTTCCAAAAGAAAGTTAGCCACCTTGACTTTGGATCCCCTCTCCTTGACTTGCTTTTTTCTTGTTGACTTTTATGATTTAACAATTAATATTTTATGTTATAAAATATTATTTGTTTAAATTATTTAATTATTAGGGTTTAAACCTAACCCTAAATTTAGGACTAATATGCTAGCCCTAACCTACCTACCAAAACCATAAAAGAAACCTATCCTCACTTTTTACACTCACTCTCTTCTAAGTCAAGTTCTAATCTGAGGTTTTCGACGACTTCTTCTTGTTCCTATTGTTGAGTGGTTGCGGCCCCTCTAGGAAAGTTGTTCTTGGTGTATTAAGCCATCGTGGGCTTACCTCTCCAACTTCTTGCAGTTGTCGACCCCTAAGGGTCCTTTCCATCTTACCGTAGGTCTCTTCTTGGTTGTTGTTTGGGGTTTCTTTTTCTCCTTGCTGGTGTCATCCTCCTCTTCTCCTTGTTCGTGCCGCCCTCCTCATCTCCTTGTTGATGCCACCCTATGTATGTTGTCATTGTCCTCTTCTATTGTTGGTGCCACCTGTGTATGTTGTTGGTTAGTCTTTTGATATTTTACCCTAAAAGTTCTTCTTGGCAATTTGTTTTGAGTGTCATGATGAGATATTCCCTGAGGGTTTGATCAATGATCCCTTAAATATTTTTCTGAGCATATATCTAAGAGGATAACAATAGCATATCAGGTAATATTGTTTCTTGTTTCAACTAAGTATATGTTTTGTCAGTTATTGTTTTTATGCTACTAGATTATGAATCAGAAGTTTTAATGTCTTGTTGATTGTAACATACAAGAAGCTAATGTTTAGAAGTTAAAATAAACATTTTTGTTTTAAAGATAGCTATATTTTTTGCCCTTAAATTTTAACATGTTACACATAGATTATCTTAAAAATGACCTTCTACAATTTACACAGATATAGATTATCTTCTACATGTTACATTTTTTTATATTTAAATATTTTCATGTTCATTATATATAACATCATAGTAAAAAATATAGTTGTTTGTTTTTTCAATATATGTCTTTGATTCTTTGAAGTTGTTATAAATTCTTAAATGCCTTCAAGTTGTTTTATAAATTATAATTTCCATTTTATGTTTCTGTAACTTATGAACTTTCATATTCATGGATTTTCAAAGGATATATATTGAGGCTAGATGTCAAGACAAGAGTCTCCAAAAATTCCTCACAAACGCTCTAGGCTATCCAATGAAGGAGGAAGAGGAACCCCTTCTTTGACTGAGACTCCGAGGATGTCGGAGACCCATATCTCTGCAAGGTAGGGAAGCTTGGGAGGGGCAACTAGTGACCAAAGGAAATCTAATCAGAGGAGGAGATTATCAAATGAATATGTGAATAGATCATCCTGAGAATGTGCTCAAAATAATGCTATGGATGCAGTGTTCTTAGATAGGCTACACATTAATACTCCAACACTGAAGAATGTAGGGAATACATCACGTCAAGAAAATATGTTTGGTAATTATTTTTGATTTTGTATTTTTGTGTATTTATGTTTATGTTATATATATATGTGTGTGTGTGTGTGTGTGTGTGTGTGTGTTTAATTTTATTTTTTTAATGTTTTTTGTTTCTGTTAAATGTTGTAATTACTTTCAAATGTGTATGTGTAGAGGATGAGTTTAATGGGAGAGAAGATAATGAAAGAGAGAGTGGTTATCATGAAGATTTCAATGTTGGTGAAGAGGGTGAAGGTGGATTCGAGAGGCGTTATCAAGAAACAAAAGATTACACGCCTACGTCTACCTATCCCTCAGATGTTGGTGATGAGCTTCCTTGGGAAGGGTATACTGAAGAAATGACCCTCGAACGATGCTCAGGTGTTAAAACCAGGCCACAAAATGATTTGAGGTGCTTGGATATCCCTTGAGAGAGTAAGCAAAGCTTGGAGATTGTTTTGCATTCATTGCAGAACTTTATAGATGCATATCAAAAGATGGGGCCAACAAAAGATAGTTTTATGATTTGATGAGGAGACAAAAGTTGGAGGTGATGGGCCCCGATAAATAAGAAGTAGTAAAAAGTAGAGTTTCAAAAGAAAATGCAATTTCTATGTTCAATTTCAAAGAGGGGCCAAAGCAAATGATGTTGAAGGTGCAATATTTTAAGCACCCCAACATAACATGACATCTTTATAATAGATTTTTGGCAGCATATGGGAAGTTGTCGTGGAATGATAAGGTTGCACATTACTTTGCTAGACTCTTTTATGCAAAGTTTTTCATGGGCATGCACTCTGATTATACCAACCTACCGTCCAGTTATTATGGGGTTGGTAAATGACGAACATATGATCTGAAAGGGGCATATTGAAATGCAACATTGCATAGGCCTCCATGACCTTTGATATCTCATCCAACAAGAGTATTTGCCTCACATTTAGAGTTGTGAGCTACATCAGATGTTGGTAAGGAGACTAGGAATGAAATCAAAGAAAATTTAGAATCGATTTTTTATAGTGTTGATGTTGGTTTGAACCATCAGAGAGAGGAAGCCAATTCTCGAGCCAATTGTGTTTACAAAACAGATGAGGAGATAGATTCCATGTCAATAGAAGATATTAAGGAGTATGAAATTTTTTTCGTAATGGTTGGAAGGTGTTAATTCAGAATGATGAACTAAACATTGGATTGGTATGTGTTATAGTTAGTAAAATTTTCATGCATTTGATGAAAGTTTTCTTGTAGTTCTAGATCTAGATACATATCATTGTATCTTTAGAAATAATTGAGTTATTATTGTCATTAATTTCACTTTGGTCATATGTTAAATGAATCTCCAGTAAATAGGGGACTTGATTCAATGAGTTTAAATTTGGATGGGTTGAATCAAGTACATGTGTTTTCTAATATCCACATATGAGCACTTTAGTTGTCCAATATTCAATCTTTTGAATAATCAACATGCATAAAATTTATGTTTTTTGTATTAATGTGAACACATTGAACCCTATTTAATTCTTAGTTGTGTTGTTCACAGATCCCTATTCCATTTCCCACTACTTGGGCAGGCTTGTCCCAATTCTCATTGGGAGAGTTTACGAGGGTGGGAGTTCAGAGGTATCATTGCATGTTGAAAACAAATTTAGTTATTTCAAAATCATTTGCCGGAGAATCCACAGTTGGTGTCATTTTATCATCGACGTTTCGAATCCGAATCGGGATTCATCATCAGGACTAATCGTCATTTTGTCATCGACGATTAGTCCTGATGATGAATCTCGATTCGGATTCGAAACGTCGATGACAAAATGACACCAACTGTGGATTCTCCGGCAAATGATTTTGAAATTCCTCACCACAGAAATCTGAAAACAGTAAATTTAGTTATATATGAAAACTGCAATGTCATCTAAATTGCAATGTAGACAATTCAATCAAGATGAAGCTAGATAATGTCATCTAAATTGCAATGTAGACAATATGATGTATTTTGACTCCCATAATAACTTCTACCTTGAGAATCATTTGTAATGGAGGTAATAATTTTTGACATATTTGTCATTTGGTTCTATGGATACATTGATTGGTTGAAGTATCGATTTTTGTGATTAGGATGTCTATAAGGCATCCTTGCAACATGATATTTACTTCGCATACTTGTAACTTCTTCTTGATTAACACTTGGAATTGATTCCTCTTCATAGTCCTAGATTATTTCTACTTCGACATGTGAACCTCTTTACATCAACTGAATCCTTTTGAGTTGTAAGGTTGATTGGGTCTGTATTAATTGATTTATCCACCATCATTTTTTTTCCATTTGAAGACTTCTGTAGTTCCATAGGTTCAGTCATTGTCTCTTTATCAACCAATGATTCCTTATTGGTAAGTTGTTCTAACTTGTCTTGTACCGTCTTCTTATCACTCTTTATCTTCTTAATCTGGGTGAGTAAACTTTGATTATGGTTTTTTAGGTGACAAATTTCTGTGTTTTTGTCTATGACTTTTTTGTCACATTCTTTTTGGATCTCAAGTATTGACTGTTGTTTTTCTGACAGTAGTATTTTGGAGATCTGATCAAGATCTTTTGACGTAGATATTGAATTTGACTTCACTGAGACGTCATATAATTTTATTTTTTTCTTCTTGTAGAAAAACATTAAAAACTTTTTCTCAAGGTTTAATATTAAGCTACCCAGAGTCTCTAGCCAAGTCGAGCCGAGGATTATATCAACCTCTTTTTCATATATAGTTGTAACCTCGAAATTCGATACGAGTTTATAATCTTCGAGTGTCAACGATAAGTCCTTGATGCCATATTTATTGCAAAAAAAAAAGTCTTTTGTTTTGATTACATTTGTCTTTGGAATTATTAATTGATTAGCCAAATCCATACTTATGTGATTTTTATTCTTATCTGGGCAAATGCGGATGCTAACTTCTTTTTCTTGAATATTTCCTCTAAATGTTAATAATCCGATGCATCTAGTTAGATGATTTTTACCAGAAAATATTCCTTCCTTAAAATCCATTTTTTAAATTTGAATTGACCTTATAATTATTATAATATCCCTTTAATAATAATAAGACTTAAGCTTCTTCCCCCGGATCGGGTGATGGTGTGGGCCACATGGAAACAAGAGGAGGCACATACAGGCCAACGTGGCGGAAGCCATGTGACGGATCCGTGCCAAGCACAACCGCCACCCCCATGCATTTAAACCCTCCTACGACGTCCGAGGCACCATTAATCCTGATGCGTTTCCCGTCTATGGTTGTCCTCTCGATGGACGATTTCATTGAAGGCGCTGTCAACCTTTTCATGTGGCTTGACCTTCATCTCCTCCAGCCGAGCAGATATGGTTCATTCCAACTTACTTCTTCCTTGGCACTCTCCTGAAGTGCTTCAAACCCCTCATACCAGCTCCTTGGTGCTCTCTTGATGTGCTTCAAACCCCTCATACTAGCTCCTTGGCGCTCTCCAGCAACTGGCTCTTCTCCAGGCTTCTTCGCTCACCTGGGGCTTCTCTTGCAACCCAACCATTTCCCCCGAGCGGACAACATGCTTAGGTAAAGAGGTAGGCTAAGAAGGGGCTCACCTTGGACTCCATCCCGACCACGAGAGCCTATACCTCGCCCTGGTTCCAATTTCAGCCTTGGATGCCTATCCCCCTCCCAATCTTCACTTTCCTTTCACTCCTCGCACTCATCACACTCTTCACAGCCTGAAATTGAACCATTCGCCACTTCTTCCTGGCTTGAAGGTTTGGTTCTTACGCACAGCTCGATCGGCTTACCCTCAGAGCCCATCCTGGATGGAGCCTCCACTTCTCGGGCACCCCCACTTCCCCTGGCCAGCGCACCTCTATTGGCTTTAGAATCCTTCCATAGTCACCCACCCTTGGAGGCATCACCATTTCCACATTCTATCTCTGACTCCATCCCAAACGAGGAGATGCAAGACAACATGGACATTCTTTATGTGCTGGTTTTCGAGCTACGACAGGGCGTGGATGATCTATAATTCCGACTGCAACAACTGGATGGGAAGGCCTCTACACTCCTCCACATCCTCTCCACCTTCCAGGGAGAAACAACGCAACCCAAGCACATCCCAGCAGACATGTTTGGTAGGGGCGAACAAGAGCTTCCAACAAAGGGTGGCGATTTGGGGCAAGAGATGCACGTGGATGGGGAGGTTGCAGCAGTGGTGGATAATGCAGATGTTGACGCGCAGATGGAATGGCGAGGAACACCTATCGAAGAAGAGCTCTGGAACGAGGCTACCCATGCCACCTGGCCGGAATATAAGCCAAATGTATGACCCTTATGGAGAATCTACTTATGTTTTAGTTTATTACTCCCAGTTCTGTTTATAGTTTCACTAGTTTGATAGACATGTAGACCATAACACCAACTGGCTGAACTGGTTTCCCACTTAGGGCAGTTCAGTTACTACAACTTGGTAATTCTGAATATTCTGCAACTCTGGTTTTGTTTTTTGGAGGCTCTTTATACAATAATGAAATACTCTTACTTACAGAAAAAAAAATAAGACTTAAGCTTCTTGACTTAATATATATCTTCCTCTAATATTCATTTATACTCTTTTAAGAAAATAATCCTTGATAATTCTTCTTTATATATATAGAGTTCAAAAACTTTAAATATTTTCTTATACTTTACCAAAAGTAATTTTATATTCACTTAATTTTTTTTTCCCTTGGTAATTAATGAAAAATAATTTAATATTACATTCACATTTCCCAAAAGAAACCTTTTAGTTATACTCCTTCCTTAACTCATTGAATTTGTGAACTTTTAAAACAACGTTTTTTTTTTAATTAAACTTTTGACTTTTTTATTATATATCCTCCTTTTATATTTTTCACCATATATTCTTCACTTCTTAAAATTAATATAACGTAGAAGTTAATAAAATTTTATTTTTTTCCTTTATGTTTTGTTTTAACAAAGGTCACGACTTTTTGTTAAACGGTGACAATTTACCCTTTTACTTCTATGGCAATTGTATGGATTGGTATAATGAACAGTAGAGTTACTGCACTTAAAATTGTACGAAAAATGTTGTACAAAATAACTTGTGGTTGCACGGTTGTAAATAGTCGATATTGATGTACACACTGGCTAGTAATAATTTTTTTTTTATTCTTTTATTTTTCTTTATAATAGGAAAAAAGATATTCTTTTATTTTTCCATATATATATATATGTATGTATATGTATATGTATATATATATGTATGTATATGTATGTATGTATGTATGTATGTATGTATTTTTTTTTTCTTTTTTCTTTATGGAAATGAAAACTTCTTGTTCAAAAAATTATTGTACGCGAATTTCCATGATAGAGATATTTAATTCTTGTGCTGAAGTAATTTTTGGGTAATAGTTTATTTTTCTTCAATATTGTATTTTGCACCGGAAATTTTAGACTTCAAATGGCCAAGGGTCAATTATGGTCAATGACCAAAAATTTTAGAGAAACTTTGTTTGTGGCCAAAAGCCAGATTGAGATGAAGCTCTGATACCACTGTGGTGAACCAAGCCGGTTCACCAGGTAAATACCGTAGGTAAGACAACAGGTTATAATCCATAAAGGATAATATATTAAATAATGTATATGAATATAAAAATGAGGGCCTTATATACCCATGCAGGGGTTCCCTTCCATGAAGAGACGTGACCTTTCATTAGGAAGGTGTCTCTTCATTAATTATTCATTAACTATTATAATGTATTTATATTTATTATTATATATTATGTTCATAACATTAAATGTTAATTTTGTCTCTTAGTTTTTGTTATTAGCCTGAAATGGCCGTGGAACCTATGTAAGCTATGCAAACTTTCATTATATATATATATATATATATAGAGAGAGAGAGAGAGAGAGAGAGAGAGAGAGAGAGAGAGAGAGAGAGAGAGAGAACTCAAAATATCAATTTATTGTTTGATCTTTAAATTCTCTTATATTGTTTATGATGGTTAAACCTGACAATTTGTGTTCTATCATAAAAGGTTTATATTGTTTATGATGGTGAAATGACAGTTTATGTTCTATGATAGTGTGCCGAAATTAAAAATGTTTTATTTCATTTCATTTATAAATATCATTGTATAGTCAAGTAAATTTTATTTCAATTTTTATGACGGTGAAAGGACAATTTATGTTCTATGATTATGTACTGAAATTAAAAATGTTTTATTTCATTTTATTTATAAACATTATTGTATAATCAACTAGCTTATAATTTCAATTTTGTTTGATTTGCAAATATGTTTGAATAGTCAAACATAGATCATCATTATAGTTTCCCCTATATGAGCTTATATACCATTACAACCTATAAGAGTAATGGTGATGATACACAATCCATGAGATCCTTACAGATGAGTATTACGTAATAACATGTATGTACTATAACTTAATCATAGTAATAAATGGTGTTATAACTAACCTATGCATATTAGCTTCTACATAGAAAGCTTCTTTGATTACGGTCATTTTTTACCATATGTATTAGTCAATTAAAGCTTAAACACCATCTTACATGCTTGATATTAACTCATAGAGACATGTTTGAACAAGCTTGTATAGGGCACTTATTCAATCAAGCTTAACTAGTATGACTACCATATATTTATTAGTGTTTTGTTTACTCTTATATGTGAAACAGGTTCAACTCCTGTATAGAGATTAATTATGGGAGTTACTCTACCCTTATAAAGGTAATGTAATACATAAGCCAAGTATTCCCGTTCATAGTAATCATGAGCATAGTTAGATGAAATTGCTTATACTGTATGCATTATGAGCTTGTTGTTATGGAATCATAAGCTCTTTTATTTGACATAATGAATGAAACTAGTAAGTAGAGTCGTATATGTATTACAGACTATGTGTTATTCTAAACTAAGCAAGGCATTTGTATTAATAGAACCGATCAAGCTATCCGTAATCATGTTGCTACTTATATCACATTACTTAAGCTCTAATGATTATAATGGTCATACTTCACCTATTACACCAATTAGTCCAGTATCATATAGCCTGATTGTAATCACTTAGTACTAGTTTGGGAAGTAAGTAATGGTATATGAACCAAGAATGATAGTTGAAACTATTGTTTCTATATAAGATGTAGAAGTTGTAAACAAGCTCATCTAGTGTTATCCTTCATTTCTAACATAGATAGTTATGCCCAGTAATAGTGTAGTTTAGTAGAGTAGAGTAGAGTATATAAGAGGTAATGGGATGTATAGTATAGATTAGATCCATTGGGTCATTATTCCTCATGAACTTAACCCTTATTCCTCATTTATAAAATTGAAAATTCACAATGAAATGACAGTCCAACATTAAAATGGTTATGTTCATCTTTGGTTTCTATTGAACTTTCAATATATTCATTCAAGAAAATGTGAAATAAATAGTACTTTTCATAACAATAACAATAATAATAACAGTTCATCTAACTTTTGTTAATGTAAAATTAAAATAAAATTTAATACAAGTAAGCAATTTTCATTAAAATTTATATTGACATAAATTGCTTATGTATCGAAAAGGGTTGAAAATGGCAGATGGATTATCAATACTCTGCGCATTGGAAGTATTCACTACTTCCATTAATATGACACCTATGACTGTTGTTCATATCATATAATAGCTTTATATCCAAAAATTTGTAGGGATAGCAACGCACCCTCCACAATACAAGGTCTACATTGAGTAAACTCTCAACTTTGTTATCAGGTCACAAAATCACATTCTTTTTCAACTTAAGTTTTTTCAATCAAATTTAATGAAAACTATTTTAATGTGTATAGTATAAGTAGTGTTAGGTTCATGATACGCATTTGTCAAGTAGCTCATAATTTCAATTTTCTTTGATTTGCTTCAAGATATTGAAATCTAAATGCACATTGTAGCAATTTAATATATCAACACTTTTGGAATCAAAATTCACAATTTCATAATTAAAATTGACACTTTTTAGGATGTCTTTAAATTTTTTAATTAGGATAATGGTAAAAAACAAAATTTTTATGGGCCAACATGGTGTATAATGTGTAAAAAGGATGGAGTATTAGTAAACCATTTATTTGTACAATGTCCATATGAAAAAGAGGTATGGAATGAAGCAATAAAATTGACACTTTTGGAATCACAATTCAAAAAAAAAGGTTATAATTGAGACTTTTATGTGCCATAGATATTTCATAGTGGGTTCCAAATCCTCTCCTATGTCTCCTCTATCACTTTCAAACTAGAAAGGTTCAATTATTATGTCTCCTCTATCATGGTTGTGCTCCTCATCCTCATAGGTAGAGGATCTCACCAATCAATTGAATCTAATAAAATTTCCTCTTAAATGGATGTTAATCATACACTACCTTGAATACTCAATATACTCCAAATTCAATTAAAAAAATTAAAATCTAAATGCGAGAAACCAAGCCTTAGTAGATGGTGTTATTTTTTTATTTGTAGAATGATATTATTCCTATAGATATTAATAGAGAGGGGGATGCTTTTATGAAAGGTACTATATTTAGTGAAATTTTTTCTAAGCCATCAATAGTCCCTTATAATGACATGGAAATGGGTCTTAGTTCTGATATGAAGTTATTCTCTTCATATGAAAAAGTATTTCAATCATGTTGGAAATAATGAGTTCGCAAATCCTTTATGCAGTATTGGTGATGCATTTTAAAGGATTTGTGTATACGATGGATAATTTGTAGGATTAGTATAATCACAAGTATAGGTCATTTTAGGTTCCCTATACAATCTATAGGTTCTTCTCTCAAATTGTAAATAAGGCTCGGTAAACTTTATAATTCATAAAAAAATATAGTTCCTTATTTGAATGGACTATGAAAGTAAACTAAACCAAATGATTCCAGAATCCTAGATATTCATAAATATGTGTACTTCCAATGCAAAATATAAAATTATAGAATGTATGTCACTTGTTTAAAAAAATCGTAATGGTATGCCATCTTCAATTATTCGTTCATGATCGGCTTTGGACATTTTCCATTTTCTAACTTTATTATTATTATTATTGATTGAACTTCTATTAACTTTATGCGCATTGCACATATCAAATGACTATATTGACAACTTATGACATATGACTCATAGTCTTGAAAGTGAACATGACTATCAGTTGGATGGGTTTCTTGAAAAAAATAGCCTTTCAATACGATGGATCCTCTTTCATATATAAAACCGTTATCATCAAAATCTTCTAATAACCTCATCTTTTGTTTTGTGCATCACATCAAATAATATTTCATGTTTTTAGTGTTGTCTACAGGTGCAACCACGACAAAGACATCTCCTGCAAATAATTCGATATGTTCCAACAAGTAGTTCGTGTTATATTAGCACACATGCACGTGCCATTAAACTTGAATCTACTATATATATATATATCCAACTTACAAGTACATCTACAAGTTGTTTAAATATTTAAACATAAAAATCACCTTCTCTAACAAGATCAAAAACTCTATCACCATCAACTGACACTATAGTTTCATTTGATTCCATCTCCTTTGATCTGGAAAGTGGCATTTTCCCTTTTATATTAAGTTCGATATGTCTCCAAGATTTAACATATTTCGCATTTTCGTTTTCACAAATCTCTATGGATTTTGTGTCCTCTATGCAAACTGAACAAAAACAAGATTCATTTTTTCTATCAAATGCAAACACATTTTGATAGTGTTTGTTTTAACTGAATGCACTTTCCGTGTCCCATGTATTGTACCCGCTTCATATGGGATTGATCTATTTACATCTTGGATTCCAACATACCAAAAAAGCTTGTTAACTTGAAATCTATCAAGAAAATGATTGAAGATCATATAAATTTGAACACGTGAATACAAATATCCTATGTACATGTGTAACATGTATATATACACACCCGCGCACATCCCTTGATGGATTATTTTCATGGTTTAGCTCTAGTTTGCACCATTCAACAACTTGATCAACGGATTCAAATCGACTGGCTTGAGGCTTCATCTGATACCTTCAAAGTGCTCATTTTACACATGCCTCTACACCGTCGTGATCTCCTTTTCCATGACCAGTCCCAAAACAATTCCTACAATGTGTAATGTTTGATTTCTTATGAAGACGACACAACCAATAGAATGATTGTGAAGATTTGAACTGATCCGCACATCCATTTGACCATATCCAATGCTGATCAAATCCGATCCCACGCTCTTTCAATGAATCATAAAATTTATCAAAACAATGTTGTACATAATGTGTATCGTGTGCTCGATCATCACTTATATAAAAGTGATATTCTTTAATGACATGTTGATTGTCACTGGTGCTTTCAATGTTATCAATACTCCGTTGAGAATGTCTATATAGAACATGGACAAATATAGTGTTTTGATCAGAATGATAATATTCATTATGTATTTCTTTTTGTGCAGTGAATGTGTAATTCTCTGCAAAATTAAGTACAAACAAAATTGTCCTTGGTGGAAATACTTCATGGGATTTTTGGAATTGTAGGTCTTTCCATTGAGCTCTATGTGAATGCTTGGTGTATTTATAAATTTCTTCCTCAAACTTCTTCAAAAAATATGTCACACAGATTTTATCTAATTTCAAATCAATTCTTTTGGAAATAACATTTGAAGAATGTGGAGCCGTGCTGCTGATATATTCATATCTCTTCCAATTGACTTTTATATTATAAAATGATTGATCATTCATATCAATAGGATACTTTGAGTGAAACAAACTTAGATTTCCACAATGATCACATTTCTTTCCACCAACACAATTTTTTTGGTAAAATAATTCATCACCTTCTCTTTTACATAGAATTTTAGAGATAAAAGCATGGAATGTGGAAGGAGGAGGTGAAATTGGCCATAAAGTTTTACCAAAATCAATAAAAGTGTCGTAATATAACTCAAATTCCACATGATAACGACAACAACAAGTGTCACGAACAATGATGGGTCTAACAAATCACGACCTTTGTTGCACAAGTGTATTGATGGAAATTTTAACTTCTTTGTGCTCTTGTTTGAACTTATTGAACAATTTTATTTGTGTCATTGACAATATATGTTTTGGATGTTCTTCATATTGTTTTCATGATATTATTCATCGCAACACATCACTTGTATGTGGTGAAACACGATATTTTGTCAACCAACAATTATGGGCCGATTCTTTAACATTTTCTGCAAGTATACCTTTGTAGGGTTGTCCAGAAATAATTGTCCAACAAGCAAGTTCATCATTTGCAATCGAAATTTTCTATGTTTGTACAATGTTTTTCAGAAATATATATATATTGTTGGGGGAATCGACAACTCACGGTTCTCGTACTCGTGTGACATGGGGTCGATACCCAACAACTACCACTATAATCCCAGGTGCATCCACGCAACCTGCATGAATGGTGCACAGGTTAGTCGGGATGAGAATCGAACTTGAGACCTCCATTTACAAATTTCCTTCCATATACATGACACTTGCCAATTGGTCTACACCCCTGTGGGAAATGATATTTTATATTGCTAGATGAAACAACTGCTATTTGTATCACTCTACGTGCAACACTGACATCTTTTTTTCGAGATTTTCCAAAATATTTTAATACACTAGTTATATTGCCAAAGACATTCTGTTTCACCTTTGTATCTTTTGTCGACTTTTGAATACCCAATAATGATGTAGCTTCTTTTAACTTTCTTGACTTTATTAGACAGAGTAAAAGTTGAGCTTGTATTTTTATTGATTCATCTTTGAAAAACATATTATACATATTTGTAACACAATATCTTATATAATGATTAACTTCTTTCTTCCCAAATTTGTCAATATCAACATTTTCTAATATTTCATCATCAATGTTGATAGATTCTTCTACATATTTCAATTTAAAGTTTATATTAAAAAACAAAACCAAACATAAATTCACTAGAAACTATATACAAGTGTTCATCTTATATTATCTAGATAATTAATAATAATAACAACGGGTTAATAAGAAACATTAACATAAATCATAATGAAGCTGCAACATGTAACAATAAATACTCTCTCCCAAAAATAAATAGTCATCTTATTCATTGTTCCACAATAAATAGTCCATGTCTTGCCTAGTTTGTATTTTATGTGGAGGTGATTGAGATGGGTGACTTCTCTCAACAAACTGTGCTCGTTCAAGAGTAAGAGCGTGTGGAATATGAGCATGTGGTTGATAGTCCACAGAAATAAGGGTTTTGAGTATTAAATTTTAAGGCAACTGCAACATGGTATTGTTTATTATATTGGGTGTTTGACGAACATTGAGTTTTATTAATCTTTGTAGGATTGACTCCAGAACCCGACACATCCTAATACATAGATTCCTTTATCCTTCATTATCAAAGGTTTGCATCTTTAATTCAATGCTTATTTTAATACATGGATTCCTTTTCTCCTACTTGACAAAGGAAGATTTAATATTATTGAATTCCTTCTAGCCATCTCCCCGGGTAGCTGACGTAGACGAAAAGATAAGGATTTTCTTTCCTATTGGGTAGAAAGGGAAGGTACATAACATCTTATGGGATTCGGGAGTGGATTTATAGGAGTGAGGGAAACCTCAATTCGATTGACTTCCTTTATGTAGAGGGTGACTACATAATTTACAGATTCATTTATCATTCCTTATCAAAGGTTGAAATATTGTCGATAATCTTAGTGCATAATGATATATTAATGATAGTGATGTAAAGAGTAGGAGTAGAATAGTTTAGGAAATTAGAAATGGTGGAGTAATTCAGTGCAAATTGATTTCAACACATAGTGTTTGGGAGATGTATGTTGTTTGGAGACTTATGTTAAAACCTGGATGTGAAAATACATGGCTAATCGTCCTCGTTTTAGGCATGCTTTGATATTACCATATTTGTTGGCTTGTAGGTGGTTTAATAAGACAACTGTGCATAATTGTGTTGGTCGTGATATGCTCTAATAACCATCCATCACGTGTGACCTTTGACACGTTGCAATCTATGCACATGCATCTATACACCTAGATGCTTTTACTCGTTCTCCACTAGCCTCCGACCTCTCCACCAACTTTTGGTGTTGCTTCATAGAATTCACCCAAATGATTTTGCTTGTTCTCCACCAGACTTCGGGGTGTCGCTTCATGGAGCGTGCCCAAACCATTATAGTATGAGACTCAAAGTTGTAGATAACAAGATTCCCTATTGCACCAGCTTTGTTGTAAGTACTTAGCCATTGGCCCAATGGAAGATAACACTAATGATCAATCATTGTACTTCATCTTCCTCTCCATAGTGGTCTCACCCCTTTGTTGAGATCAACATTGAAGTAAAAAACCCACAGATAGGTTGCCTTCCCTCAACTTTGAGTCTCTTCTCTGGATGGATACAAAACATAGCTCTAAATTTTTGTTATGGATATTTGGGTTAAATCAAGTTGAAAAATGAGAGTCGAACAATCCCTCTGGTTTGAGTACTAAAAATCTTGGTTGGATAAAGATTTTAGGAATGCGAACCCTGTGAAAATAGATATCACAACAAGCTTCTTTTCATTATTGATTTTCATTCTTAGGCCCGATTAGTTTAAAATGATCTTCCTTTTCAAGTAGCAGGGCAACACACTAGTTGGGAGAAAGGGCGTTTCTATTGAAGTGGAGGATATAATTTTTCCAGTGTATATTCATCCTAGCTACATTCCATCGGACTTGAAAAACTTCTTTCATATTGAAGTGCATAAATGACCGAATCGATCCCTGCCAGAGTTGGGTAGGGAAACCCTTTGAATGGTATTAGAGAGTTGGAACAACGAGTGACCAATAAAAGATCTTGTCATGTTCAAATATTATGTCTGCACTCATGCCCATGAATTAATACCTTTGTTGGATGGGAAATCCATCTTCTATGTGGAATGATCCAAAAACAAATTATGAACAAGTCATAAGAATAATTAGGTTGAGCCCAAAATCCTCCAACAAAGGAGGATAAGGAAGGACTACTACTACAGATAGATTTCCGACCACATGAAAACAAAGTCCTAGAGGTGGGGAATACAAATGTAGAGTGGAGTGACCTAGTAATGAGGCTCAATGTCTTAGCAATGGGAGCAGGGCTATTGATCTCCATTTAGTTTGGGTGCTTTACAAATAGTATAATTCTTAAACGGGGTATGATTTAAACCCTGAAAGAGTAGCCACCCCCCAACCATTAAACCCTGAAAGAGAAGTCGCCCGCCAGGGAAGGAAGGAAGGGAAGGTAAAGGAATAAAATGAATTGAATATGCATTTTTTCCATGAAGCGTATGGATGTAGCTTGCTAGTGCTTCGATGCTTCTACTACTCATGTTGTTGAACAACTAGAATTATATGAAGATGATTTATCCTATTCTTTCACCCCATTGTTTCCTGTGTCAGGATTCTCCCAGCCTCCTCCAAGTCAGTTACACCAGGGAGCAAGAGAAAGTGTATGTGCAACTAATGCTGATAACTCTGAAATTTTTGCAACTTTCATTGTCTTTGGGGTTGAATGGATCTCGTTTGAAATTTTTACAACTTTCATTATATTTGGGGTTGAATGGATCTGTCCATCTACTACTATCCATTGAAGTGATAAAGTGATAAAGAGGCATTGATTAGAATGTGTGCAATGACCTTCTCATTCTGGAAGGTGATGCGTTGAGCATGGAGCTTTTGGCTTTGAAAAAAGGTGAATTGATATAGACTTACAAAGATACAGATGCACACATGTCTCTTACCAGGTGAAGGATACATGTAGAATATTCCAAAATGTGGAGGGTAAGGATCTCCTACGAGGTGGAGGGTGCGTGCAACCTATTTTCTAAAATCCCTAGCCGCATGGTGAATGTAATGAGCCATGTGTAAAGCCCAACGTCAATCAGGGGATGAAGAGATGACAAGGTGGTGAGGGGAAACAACATTTTCAGAGCTAGCAGTGTAATATTTGTTGCAGGATGGCAGTGTCATCTTTGTTGCAGCATGGAAGTGTCAGATATTAAATGCAGAAGCTCAGAACCGATCAATTCCACAAATCAATTTTATTTATTTTTAAAATCAATTTTAAACTCTGACAATTAAGAAAATGATTTTTCTCTCCACCAGGAGTATTTAGTCCCGTCAATATCATGAGGGCCAATAAAAAAGGGAATATAGGTCTTTGAAAATTATAAAAAGAATTTTTAATGTTTCAAAAAATGAAATAGTAAAAGATAATCCACAACATAGGGAAAACTTGTAAAAAAGATACAAAATACACCAAGTAATGTCACAATAAGCATGAGTTAATAGTTTTAAGTTAAAAGTTGTTCTATGAAACTTTAGCTTTCATAAAAGAGGATATTTTAGCATTGGAAAAATTCAAATGTAAAGGGAGAAAAGTGTGGAATTGAATCTTATTTTATTATATTGATCTAAATTCCTTGATAAGTTTGGTATGATCTCTTTATGTAACATTTTTTGCAAGACCATCACAAAAATAAATTCAAGGACGTTTGAAAAAATTCCTCCAAGCCTATCCAAGGAGCAAGGGGATTTATTAAATATCATTAACTCTTCGATGATGTTGTTTTGGTTTCAACAATAAATTTTCTCAAGATTCCACTAATTATGCCAAAGGCATATCTTAGTGATAGTTTTTGAAGAAAACCTATCAACATGTTAGCAGGTTTTCTAAAACAACTATATTTGTTCACCATTCCATCTTTGTTCAACAATTACCACCATTCCATCTTTGTTCAACAATTACCATTGTATATTAATACCACCCACTAGGTCATCTACACGTGGCCTTATCCCCTCCACACTTCTCCTATCTCTTTGTTGTTCGTCCTTTCCTGTTATATCCTTTATTGTCAGTAGGGATAAGACAATGTATGCTCTACCATCTCCTTCTTCACCGTCATGCAATCTTTTGTTGTCAATAGGGATAAGATAATGTATGCTCTCAGATCAAATTCTAATAGTGTGCCCTTCATATAGCCATTGAATGTGAAGACTCCCTAGCAGAAAAGCCACAACGCGTCCAGTTAGAGTTAGAGTTCTCACTCATAACACGACGCCTCCTGTAGCTCAAAACCGCTAATTTTTGCAACTTCATAGAGAGCCTTCTTCCATCTTCCAATACCGTTGGAATCGTATCGTGGTTGCAGAGAATCAAATGTTTTCTTTTTTGGAGCAAGTGGGCTTGAGCATACACTCCTTTTTCTACCTCCGTCCACCAAAGTTGCATCGTCTCTAGCATGAGGAGCAATTCATCCAGACATCAATTTGAGTAGACGTAAAGTAGAGAAAATAGGTATATGGACGGAGGAAGCCCAAATAACACCTTTTATCTTACAAGTTAACTTTTCCCCATCTATAATTCTTCCTTGTCCAGGAAGCCTCACAATCCATGTGCCTTAAGGCGATGGTAAAGATTGTTGGAAAATATTTTTTTAACATCGGGGCCTCGATGGTGGAGGAATACATCGTATTGGCAGCAGTTGTTGCCATCCATAGTGTAGGTGGAGGTGCGGCCCGAGTTGGAGGTAGATGCCATGGTTTATATATTGAACAAGCATATCGATAAAAGTTCAACGATGAACTTAAAGAGGCTTCAACATCGTTAATGCCAAAAAAAATTGATCATTGTTATAAGTGAGAGCATAAGCACTTACCATAATGAAGAAATATTCTAGGACTGTATAAGGTGATCCTGTCAATCTAGTCCATGTGTGGGAAAATTTACCTAGCCAACCATTAATAATAACCTTTTGCATCAATTATGATTATACTTTGTTAAACCAACGACAATGTATCAGGGAGTAGTTCGTTTATTAACCCTTAAATTTTCTTCCACGCTTAGGTATATGAAGTACAACAAAGAGGAGGGAAAGGAAATACCTCAATGAATCATTCATGACTTAGCTTTAGGTTTCCTTTCTAATTTTTCCTTATTAGGTGCTTATGTGCTTACTCTTCATGGTTCCTCTCAATCTGCACTATTTTCTTGTATACATTTCTTCTCACTCCATTTTTTCCATATTTTTGAGACATTTTATTTCTCTTCTCAAATTGTGTGTTAATCCTTCAGTTTATTTCTATGCAAACATACATTATCGTGCATGCACTTATCATTCATGACACAGATTAACACTTCATTTCTAATTTTTCCTCATTTCCTCTTTAAAAATATATCCATCCACACCCCTATAGATACAAAAATCTATCTTGCAACTAGGTTGGCATGAAGGCGGCTCGCTTGAAGCGAGCGTCGTACACTCAAAGGTGCCGACCTAAGGAGGCTATGATCTTCATGTTTATACTTAAAATTTTCTTCAATGTTCATGATCAACACTTTTATCTAATAAAAACATTTATCCTCATCATTAACATACAAAGATTTGATTTATTTAGTATTAAAATTGGGTATTATAGATTGCACATGGAAAATTTTGGTAATGTCAATATAAACATGATTCAAATTTCAATACTTTTGGGCATTTTTCCAAGGTACTACATGATAATTTTTCACCCGGGGAATGTATTTTTATGTTTTCTGAAGCCCAAACAAAGGAGGAAGGTAATCTATTATCATTATAGACAGGTAATCTATTTTAAATTGTTGGAATGGAGACGATTTTTATAATAAATATTTGTATTAAATAGTTTTTTTTTTTTTAATAAATAGAAACTCCATTGCTCCGAAAACAATCCAAAGTACAAATGTTATGAACTCTAATGCTCAATATTTGTATCAAATAATTTTTTATTTATTTTTAATAAATAGAAACTCTATTGCTCTGAAAACAATCCAAAGTATAGTAATGTTATGAACTCTAATGCTATCGAGTGAGAGATCTATTGTAGTTTTATTTGTGTGAGGCAGTGTGTTTATAGTGGGGAATGGGGATTGTGAAGACTCCTAGAGATGGTGTAACATCCTGCTCTTGCAGGCACATGATGTGACTTATTCTTTGAGGACACTTGTGTGCAAGTGATTCGGTTCATTATATGATTGACTGATTCACTTATGGACTCTCATGCTGAGACTATGGATTATGATGTTATGCTATGTTATTTATGTATGGACATGTGCTATTGACTAGTTTCTCCTAAGTGTGCATGACTCTTAACAGATTGAGGATGCTGATGGCATCGATGGACCTCCTTGGACTCTGGATCGAGTCAGAGAGTGGACTGTATATGGTTTGAGTATTTTCGTTATTGCATATGTGACATATGACTGGGTATATTATGATGTTGTTTATGGATCGCTGACATATTTCGTTGATGGATGCAGGTTGACGATTTATCGCTAATCAGTCTCACATTGGAGTAAAGGGGTCATGCACGACAACCAGAGATATTGAGGGAGAGGTGTGGTAACAACCCTGCCACAACCTACTAGCACTCCCGCCGTGGCTCAAACTGTAGGTTAACAATTACCTAGTTCGAGATATCTACAATGCCGTGAGGGCAGACTGAGACATTCGCTCACGAATATTCTAAGGAGTGTGCAATAAGGTAGGGTCCTTATTCCTTAGAGGCCCTTAGTGTCCCACAAGGTCGCCTGATGAAGTATTGACTCCAAGGGTTGGACGTCTACCAAAATTAGTCAAAAGGCGAGTGGCACCCTTGGAGCACGTAGTGCATCTTGAATGGCACGTCACATAAATGAAACATGAATAAAGGCGAGTGGAACCCTTGGAGCACGTTGTGCATCTTGAAGGGGATGTCACAATTTTCAAACACAGGTGAGTCAATGAACCTAGGTGCCTAGAAAAAAATATCTTACTTGGACATGGTCAACCTTAAAATAATTATGTATGAGTAAAGTTTATTATTTATAATTTTTCCCTTAATTTTTTTTTGCTAAGCCTAGTTGAAATTAAAGCCTAGGTCTAAGTAGGATATGAGGACTAAAAATTAATTAAGCAATTGATAAAGGGGGGATGAAGAAAAAGGGGGGGGGGATCAAATTTAGAATTTAAAGGAAGATTAAATTACCTAAAAATTTAATTGTTGTTTATGTGCAAAACTTGCTAATTTCAAACTTAGACAAAAAGGGGAAATTAAATGCAAAAGGATTGTGGAACATAGAAAGGAATCTAGTCTAGCGAACTTTCCTAAATGAACTCAACTAAGCTTTAAGAAAGGCGTCAGTCTTTAAGAGAAATTGAGGGAATAAAGGGAGAACAAGGAGCATTTTTAGGAATGCTTTTAGGTGGGTGAGGGAAATTGACAAATTAATGTAATTAATTAAATGAATTTTTGGTGCAACTAAGAGATCGAGTGACAAGTGTACGAGGAAGAATTTTTCCTAATTAATTTTTAATAAAACAAATTTAATGTGCAAATAGAAGTGTCACTAAGAAGAACTCTATAAAAAAAAATGGCAGAGGAGGGGAATGAATCACAACTAGTATGCGTAAGGTTATGCTGCCATATTTTTCTTGACTAATTTTTCTCGTGGGACTTGGGATACCCAACTCGAATAGAGAGTGGTAGCTCGACCTTGCAAGGTGAGTTGGGAGCTAGCTTTCTCTGGTGTGTGTGTGTGGCCCCTTTGCGGCTCAGGGGGCTCATGGGGAAGAAGAGTACCCCTAGCATTTGTTGAGAGGTACCGGTGAGGTCTCGATGATTAGAAAGCAAGTAGCTGGATGGAGTGCAAGTGCAGGATAACAAATTCGGATTCTTCGCCTTCGGTTATGGTACACATGTCTAAAATTTGCAATTGTAAAGTAGTTAAATTTTGTATGTGGATTTATATGTAGATGGAAGTGGTAATGGATTTTTGGATCTGTGTGTGTGAATTTAAGGGTTCCTTGCCCTTTTTATTTTGTTGCATGTACCTTTTGTCCAACTATCGATAACATTCACATCTGAAACTATGCCTTTTTGGGTTTTCAAATCTTTGAGATTGTTTTCCCTTTTCCACCTCAGAATCTGCGTTTTCCCTTCTTGACATTGATTTCACCTGTTATTGCTCAGCGAAGGAATCCCATAGATTTCCTTACACTTGTTGCACCTGGACAATTCTTTTTAAAGAAAACCAAATGTTTCTCTGTGATTTGTTTTCCCCAACGTGGCTCTGCGCCCTCACACCCTGATCAATTTTTATTTTTAGTTTATCCTTGCCCCATGTAAATTCGCCCAGCCTCTCCCTTCGTTTTGTTGTGTTCCATCTCTTTATTCCCTAGGATTCTGGGCGTTTTCCTCCTCGAAAATTTTCCAGTCGTTTCCCATTTTGTTTATTCCTCAGGGAGTTTCCCATTTTGTTTACTCCCCATCGTCCTCTCTTCTGAGCGATTTTGTGTGTTTCTCTCCTCGACATGTGGATAAAACCGCCCAACGATTTCTCTCCTAAACCTAGGTGTTTGCATTGATATCCCTTGTGTTTTTCTCCCTCTTTGCCCAACATTCGACTGATGTCTCTATGTGTCCAATTGGGGGATTTATTTTCATTCCTTTCTCCTCTGCGTTGCTAAGGGAAGCCTAGGTAGAACCCATGCAAAAGTTTCCCTCATCTCTGCATTTTTTCCATCCATAAACCCTCTGTGTTTCTGCCTTTGTTCATAGAATTTTTTGGGGCCTTACATTGCCCAATCATGTAAAGCTTATGGAATTTTCAACTGGTTAAGTGTTGTAAAGGATTGCAACTCTGTAATGACACTATTTCAAATGTTGTCTTTAGAATACAAACCAATAATTTATTTGAGTGTTTTTGTTTTGTTTATGTTTAGTTTATGAATTTTTATTTCGAAGTATTTAAATTGTGGAACGATTTTGGGGCTGCATCATTAGCTCGACCTTCTTGAGCACCTTTGCATTCATTTACTTTCCCTTACTTCAGGTTTAACCATTCCTAAAGTTATTCGTTGCCTGTAATTGTAAATTCATTTTTTAGAAATTTTTCCGTTTCAAGGTCCAGATCAAGGGCCAGATGGAGGGCCGGATCAGGTGTCATAATAAGTTCCTTATGAAAAATGTCTCTCTTTCAATTATGGTGTCATTAACCTGTTCGTGTCTGGTTGGCCCTTTCACTTCTAGTTAATTGTTGTATTGATTCCCAGCCTTAAAACAGTGGTAACATTATAAAGTAGAAGGGTGAGTCTAATTTGTTGATTGGCTAGACGTATACACAATCACTCACATCTTACTTGTCACTGCCAATTCTTGACAGAACTTGCAACCATTTATTGTCCCTTCCTCTGAACTATACAATTAATAAAAATCATTTTTGCTGCACCAAAAATTAATTTAAATTTTTCAGAATCTAAGTGCTAGATGGAGGATCGGATTAAGTGTTGTTGTATAGGATAAGTCAACTAAGAGAGGGGGGGGTGGGTGGGTGTGAATCCATTGTATGAAATTTCATTCATTTTATAAGAATATTACTTATTAATCAATAAATCATGCCCTTAACATTGAACTTGCAGTAATACGTTTAACCAATAAATATACAATCACATAAATGAAACATTGACACAATGATTTTTCACGAGGAAACCCAAAAGGGAAAAACCTCTTCTTCTTATGAATGAAAGGCAAGCTCCAAATCCTCTTTACATTCTTAGTTTATCTGAGCTACAACCCAAATGAGGCTGCTACCTCTGTTTCTTCAGCACCTACTGAATGGAAGCTACAACTCCCAGATGTACAAGCACCAACTTGTACAGGAGAATTTTACAGTCTCCCCTTGCTCCTCCCTACCACCCTGGAATCCTTCTCTATCACTAAGAACCTGCAAACCAACTCTTTATCTTCTCTGGCAAAGGATTCATCATTCAAGTCCTCTCTGTTTATATAATCATATCAAAATCCATTCTTCTCCCCTTGATCTCTTCTATATATTCATCATTTCTTCTCACTGTCCCTGTATGATTTTATTTCGGTTTTATATTCATTTACATAAATGAATTTTACCTTAGAGCTACGGCTGTACCATTAATTCCATACGCACCAACTTTCATTTCACCAAATTTCAGTTATTTCTACCCTGTACATTCAGAGTGTACAATCGAACCCTCAGGCTTCGAAGATTCAGTTACAATAACTGAATAACTACCTTACAGTGATTATTATTGGTCAAGGCCTCAAGAAGAACAGTAGCCACACGATCAGTTTAAATATTTAACCAGCACCGTTCGATGATCGTACATTTGTTTTGTCTCAGCATAGAATAACCCTCGAGCGCTTTAGTAAGACACTTGTGCTTAAACCATATGCCCATTGGCTATGACCACGGGCTTAACTAAAATGCATTTCACATTTCGGCATTTCGACATTCATGTGATGAAGTGTCTCGACACTCCAAGTCGCGATCCCTGAAATGGATCTTGATCAACGGTCCACAAAACTTCATAATTTGATCCTTTCTTTTCTTAATCTAACGACTGACGAGATTTCGACGTTTTTCCTTTCGAGTTTTCGAGATTCACAATAGTCCCTTTTGGCATTTCAACTTTTAGCGTTTCGACATTTTGACATTTTCGCATTTCAGAATTTCGACATTTCGGCGTTTCTGTGATGAAATGTTTCGACACTCCAAGTTGCGATCCCCGAAATTATCCGACATGTGTCCCTTTCGGTATTTCAACATTTGGGACTTCGTGATGTTGGAGTTTTTGCTTACCATGCAAAAATCCCGAAATAGAAATTCCCGGAGTGACGTTACTTAGGATGATGTGTCATGTGTTGTTCAATCTCCAATATCCGAAATTCAAGCTAAGGGTGTTGACTCCTCTTCCAAGGCTCATTTCACATGTGACCTCAAGTTATAACCAAAGGCTCACCTCTTGGGTTCTTTGTAGTTTCGCGTTTCGGTATGTCAAGAGGCATGCTGATCTCCAAATTAGGAACCACAATGCCTGTGCAAACTGATCCATAGTGCCTGTGCAAACTAACCAACAAACTCCCCCTTTGGCATTTTAAAGTTTGACATTAATGACAAAAACCAAGTCTTGTGCAAACTGCCCTACTGTGCAAACTGTGCAACCTGCCCTGTGCAAACTGTGCAACCTACCCTATGCAAACTGCAAGCCCTGTTAACAGACTCCCCCTTTGGCATTGATGGAAAACTTTAAATCTCTTCTCCCCCTTTTGACATCTATGGAAAAGGAATCAACCATACTCCCCCTGAGCAAAGAAAATCACTTGCAAAGATGTATCATTTCAACAACAACCCCCCCTATCAATAATAGTCAATAAACCTGTGCAGTCTGATTTTATAATGAATCCCGTGCAATCTTTGAGAATGAAATGAAATTACAGAGGGTAAACCCCCAACTGCTCCCTGAGACTTTCAAATTGCATTTTAGATAAATGTTTAGTAAATACATCTACTATCTGATCCTTGGTGCCAACATATTCCACTTTAATAACTTTAGACATAACCTGCTCTCTTAGAAAATGAAATTTAATGGGAATGCGCTTTGTTTTGGAATGCATAACAAGATTTTTAGAAATACTAATTGCATTGGTATTATCACAGAAGATAGGTATAGGTTCATTATAATGAATATGTATATCTTCCATCATCTGTTTCATCCATAGAACCTGAATCCAACAAGTTGCAACTGCAATGTATTCTGCTTCAGCAGTAGACAGAGACACTGCTGATTGTTTTTTACTTGACCAACTTACAAGACATCCTCCAAGAAAAAATGATGCTCCACTAGTATTCTTTCTGTCATCAACACAACCTGCCCAATCAACATCAGTGATAGCATATAAATAAAGCTGATTACCTGTAGGATACCATAAACCATACTCTGTTGTCCCCTTAAGATATCTGAAAATTCTTTTGAGAACAAGTAGATGAGAAGTTTTTGGTGAAGCCTGAAACCTGGCAACTTGAAAAACTGCATGCATAATATCAGGTCTTGTAGCTGTAGCATAAAGAAGACTACTAATCATAGATATGTATACTGTCTGATCAACATCTTTAGTATCATCAAACTTACTTAATTTACAACCAGTAACCATGGGAGTGCCAACTGGTTTAGAATCTTCCATCTGAAATTTCTTAAGCATTTCATTGATATACTTGGTTTGAGAAATGAAAATACCTTTATTAGATTGAGTAATTTGCAAGCCTAAGAAAAAAATCATTTCTCCTAGTATGGACATCTCAAACTCTTTCTGCATACTTTCAACAAACTATTTACTGAGCCTATTATCATCACTACCAAAAATGATATCATCTACATATATCTCAACAATGATCAGGCTATCATTTTCTTCTTTAATATATAGATTACTATCAATGTTACCTTTTCTGAATCCTTGCTACCTCAAGTAATTGTCAAGTCTGAAATACCAAGCTCTTGGTGCTTGCTTCAGGCCATACAATGCCTTTTTCAACCTGTAAACATATTGTTTTGCTTCTTGTACCTGAAAACCATTTGGTTGTTCCATATATACTTCTTCCTCTAAATCACCATTCAAAAATGCAGACTTTACATC
>ML779160.1:698111-737360 GCA_009831015.1 Picea engelmannii
ATCACAGGTTTGACTTACACTCAATAAGTTATGTTCCATTTCCTCAACCAATAAGACATTTTCAGCCATGATTTTCTTGTTGTTTAGACATACAATTCCTCTTCCAACTATCCTAGCTGATTGATCATTTCCAAAGGTGATTGCACCTTCTTTTCCTTCATCTAGTTCAACAAAGAGTTGTTTTCTACTTGTCATATGCTTTGAACATCCACTATCCACAACCCATTTTACTTTATGTTCTGTTTGTAGGGCTATAGTGCATTTTTCAGTGTTCAGATTTTCACTTTTCTTTTTCCAATATTTGGTTTTCAGATCTGTGTAAGTGGGTTCATTAAATTTCTGAAAACTCATAGGAAAATTTATTGACACATGCCCAAAGTTGTTACACTTGTGACATTCAGTCTCATATCTTAAGGTGTCAAATCTATTGTAAGAGTAGTTTATATTATTTTGACTAGTTTTACTATGTCCTCTTCCATATTCAAAATTAGACCTTTCATGACTGTTATGTGCATTTATCTTTCTTGAAAAACTATTACAAAATGCAGCCTTATGTCCATACTTATAACAAAAGAAATAGTGGCCTTCAAACCTGTTTTAATGTATGCCATAACTTCTTCTATGCATTGTTGAACCCTGATTTTCTTCTTGCCTTTTTGATTCCATCTTCTTGCTAGTAATTTTCTCATGATTATCCTTTGTAGCTGCTTTCTCAACACTTGAACTAGAATATCCATTAGTTACTGCAGATTTATAACCAATTCTAGTCTTATCATATGTTGATCTTTGACTACTAATAATTTGATCTAACGCTTGAGAACTTTGATTCATGTTATTTTCTTGTACTTTCTTTCTTAATGAGACTACTTCAATTTTTAAACCTTCATTTTCCTTATCCTTTTCTACAAGAATTTTAGTTAGAGCTTCTTCAGTCACTCTAGCCTCTTCTATTTTAAGTTTTAAGTCAACTACCATGATTTCAATGCTCTCAATCAAACCATTTGATTTCTATAATTCAAATTCTAGATTCTCAATTTCTCTTTTAAAATGTTTGCATTCCCTTCTCACTTTTCTTAATTCACTTAAAGCACTTACCAATTTGGCTTCTAGATCAACTTCACCTTCTTCTTCTTCACTAGACTGGTCATCCTATTTTTCCATAGCCATAAAAGGTTGTACATATGAACTGTCATCACTCTCACCAGATTCTGAAATATCACTGTCATCTTTTATACATAGGCTTTTCCTTTTGTAAGTTTTTCTTTGAAAAAACTTCTTATGTCTATTCTTGAATTCCGTAGGTTTTCTATCACTGTCTTCTTCATTAATAGTATGCTTATTGTAAGGACACTTAGATGCAAAATGTCCTATTCTACCACAACCAAATCATTTCAAAGGAAGCTTACCTTTATACTTGACAGTACCTCTTTTCAGATTTTTAACAAAATTTTCTTCTTCCACATCACCTTCTGACTCCTCATGACTGTTGATTTCTGCTTCAACCTTTTTCGTATCTTTCTTTGCTACCTTGAAAGCTACTTCTTTCCTGAAAGAATTCTCACCAGAGGTTCTCATATCATATGTTGTTAGTATTCCATGTAATTCATCCATTTCTAAAGTATCAAGATCCGTTCTTTCTTCTAATGCAAATATTTTTGAATCAAATCTTGCAGGAAGTGATCTAAGTACCTTTTGCACAATAATATTATTATTAACTATTTCTCCTAGACCTCTCATGGTATTAACAACTTCATCAATACAAAGAAAGTAGGTAACTATATGTTCAGATTCTTCCATTTTCAAGATTTCAAATTGAGTTCTATATGATTGTAGCTTAGCACTCTTTACCTTAGTGTCTCCTTCATATACATTTTTCAATTTATCCCATATTTCTTTTGCTGATGCACAATGCATAACTTTAACAAATTCTGACCCTACTAGACCTCCTAGTATTGCATACATAGCCTTGGAATTACTCTCATAGAGTCTCTTACCCGTAGCATCTATTGGAATGGTTGCTGGGACTTTATATTCATTTAGTACAGCCTGCCAGATATCTACTCCTTGAGTTTGTAAAAACAACTTCATCCTGATACTCCAAAAAGCATAATTATGACCATCAAACAAAGGCAATCCATGTTTTGTAAATTCTGACTTCTTATCCATTATGAATGATAAAAAAACTTCCAGTGGTTAAACTGATATCTTGAAGTAACCTGCTCTGATACCAATTGTTGTACATGATAAGTCAACTGAGAGGGGGGGGGGGTGAATCAGTTGTATAAAATTTCTTTCATTTTATAAGAAGATTACTTATTAATCAATAAATCATGCCTTTAACATTTAACTTCCAGTAATACATTTAACCAATAAATATACAATCACATAAATGAAACAGTGACACAGTGATTTTTCATGAGGAAACCCAAAAGGGAAAAACCTCTTCTTCTTATGAATGAAAGGCAAGCTCCAAATCCTCTTTACATTCTTAGTTTATCTGAGCTACAACCCAGATGAGGCTGCTACCTTTGTTTCTTCAACACCTACTGAATGGAAGCTACAACTCCCAGATGTACAAGAACCAACTTGTACAGGAGAATTTTACAGTCTCCCCTTGCTCCTCCCTACCACCCTGGAATCCTTCTCTGTCACTAAGAACCTGCAAACCAACTCTTTATCTTCTCTGGCAAAGGATTCATCATTCAAGTCCTCTCTGTTTATATAATCATATCAAAATCCATTCTTCTCCCCTTGATCTCTGTTATATCTTCATCATTTCTTCTCACTGTCCCTGTATGATTTTATTTCGGTTTTATATTCATTTACAGAAATGAATTTTACCTTAGAGCTACAGCTGTACCATTAATTCCATACACACCAACTTTCATTTCACCAAATTTCACTTATTTCTACCCTGTACATTCAGAGCGTACACGCGAACCCTTAGGCTTCGAAGATTCAGTTACAATAACTGAATAACTACCTTACAGTGATTATTATTGGTCAAGGCCTCAAGAAGAATAGTAGCCACATGATCAGTTTAAATATTTAACCAACACCGTTCGATGATCATACATTTGTTTTGTCTCAGCATAGAATAACCCTCGAGCACTTCGGCAAGACACTTGTGCTTAAACCATATGCCCATTGGCTATGACCACAGGCTTAACTAAAATGCGTTTTGCATTTCGGCATTTCAACGTTTCGCATTTCGGCATTTCAACATTCCTGTGATGAAGTGTCTCGACACTCTAAGTCGCGATCCCCGAAATGGATCTTGATCAACGGTCCACAAAATTTCATAATTTGATCCCTTCTTTTCTTAATCTAACGGCTGATGGGATTTTGACATTTTTCCTTTCGGGTTTTCGAGACTCACAATAGTCCCTTTCAACATTTCAGCTTTTAGCGTTTCGACATTTCGGCGTTTTCGCATTTCGGTGTTTCTATGATGAAATGTTTCGACACTCCAAGTCGCGATCCCCGAAATTATCCGACGTGTGTCCCTTTCGGTATTTCGACATTCGGGACTTCGTGATGTTGGATTTTTTGCTTACCATGCAAAAATCCCAAAATAGAAATTCTCGGAGTGACGTTACTTAGGATGACATGTCATGTGCTGGTCAATCTCCGATCTCTGAAATTCAAGCTAAGGGTGCCGACTCCTCTTCCAAGGCTTGTTTCACATGTGACCTCAAGTTATAACCAAAGGCTCACCTCCTGGGTTCTTCACAGTTTCGCGTTTCGGTATGTCAAGAGGCATGTTGATCTCCAAATTAGGAACCACCGTGCCTGTGCAAACTGATCCACGGTGCTTGTGCAAACTGACCAACAAAATCCCCCTTTGACATTTTAAAGTTTGACATTAATGACAAAAACCAAGTCCTGTGCAAACTGCCCTATTGTGCAAACTGTGCATCCCACCCTTTGCAAACTGCAAGCCCTGCCAACAAGTGTCGGATGGAGGACTGGATCAAGTGCTGGATGGAGGGTCAGATTGAGGTCTGGAACGAATTTTGGAGATTTCTGCACACCAGATCAGGGCTGGGATAGATTCATGAACTTCTCCTTATTCTTCACTATGGATCTGTGTTTTAGCCTCTAAATATTATTATTAATGGTCAATTAATATTTTCTTCCTAAAATTTTAAACGGATTTATGAGATTTCTTGTGAGTGCTTATTTTTGGTTTAATAAGACTTTTGATTCTTATATTATCGTTGGGTCTCCCTTAGTTCTGTTAATTTGTTTAAAGGTCAACATTAGGTTCTTTGTTTTTACTGTAAAAGAAAAACTTGATCTTTTTCAAATATCCTTATATATGGGTATGCAGGTTAGCACATACATTATCTTATCTAATTTTTAATTATGGGTTGACTTCTTATAGTTCTTACAATGGAAATGAAAGATAGACTTGGAATCCTTCCACCTTGCTCAATATGATGAACCCCTTAGTTCTTATAAATGGTTATGCAAGCAATAGGCTTCTTATTAATTTATATTAAGATTGATGTTTATTAGTTTTATAAATTGGATGCTTAATAAAAGGTAGCATCTAAATTTAAAGTAGTGCTTAAGAACATTGATCTTCTTGCGGTTCCTTGCAAATGTATATATATATGATTTTAGCCTTTAGATTTCTGATATATATATTCTTAGCAGATATTCCTTAATATGAAGATACATAATTGAGTTACACGAGATTGTGATTATTTAGGCTCCTTGGGTTAATACTCTTTATGTAAAATCCTCTTACTCATTTACACTCAATGTTGTTGGAAGATTTATTAAGTAGAGTAGAACATTATTTGCACTATGATGAACAATTGATGATTAGATTAGATTGATGAGCTAGTAAGGATTGCAGTTTATGTTGGGCTATGGGAATTAGACACCTCCTTGTTCATCGGAACAGTCGCCAGCCCTGAGACCTTAAATGGTTAAAATCAATTGGAACTTGGGCTTGAGAGTTTCTTATGTGTCCTGGAGGTCCTAACCTTGCAGGGTAGGTCGAACAGGTAGCATCTTAATTCATTCGTATGATTATATTTATGAGATGAGTGGAGACATTTATAATTCGTATTGTTATGTGTTGAAATACATCTTAGTTCAACATACACTTAGAATAAGTTAGATTTCAGCCTCCTATAAATATCTAACAACCATACCACTGTTCTTTATGAGTTGACATACTATTAACCAAGTTCTGAAATAAAATAACAACGGAATACAAATATGAACAACAGACAATAACCCACATTTGGCACAAAAATTTGTGCATAAACACTTGGAGAACTATTCAGAAAATAATACAGATTTTGAGAAGAGTTTCTCTTTATTCAGCTTAAGGAAAAATTCTGAGTATATCAGCAGTTTACAATCAACATTTAATGAGTTGTACTTTTACCCTATTTGAGCAGAAATTTCACATAACCATTGTACAAAACAGTCTTTAAATATGAACTAGATTTCCTGACCAAAGGTACGGACTGTCCAGTCATTAAACAACATAAATTTGTCTCTAAATATGTGCTCAGAAAATTACAGAACTATACCTTGTTGTACAGATTAATTTGCAGCCACAAAACACCGTGAAATCTGTGCCAAAACTCAGCCTCAATTTCTGTGCTAACAGTGACTGGAAAACCTAACAAATAAATGTTGTACGACCTCCTCTAATCCGTACTGTATGGATTCCTAGCTGTACACCCTCCTTAAATGTTGAAACTGTCTAGAAGTGCATGCCAATCCTCCTAGGGATGCGTGCCAACTTTTGGCTGCTGAAATTATTTCCCTCCAAGCAAAGAAACTTCCTTGGGATGTGTGCCCCTTCACCTTCCCTCAAGATCTCCTCAAAAGTGCGCCCTCCTTCTCCTAATGAGTTACCTTTAAACAATTTCAAAATGTAACTCTCCTAACCCTTGATCTCCCATGAGTGACTCTTCACTTTCCCTCAAGATCAACGATCATGACTTAATCATTCGTTGAGGTCACTTAAGTCATTAAAGTGAATCAAAAGATCATAAAGTCACTTTTACATTAAAAAATAATTAAAAGACTCAACTTTATAAAATCACTTTATAAAGTCACTAGAAGAAAATTTGCTTGGTCACCTTCGCATGTTGAGCACTGCCAATGCAGAAGTACCTCCAAGCTACCAAATCTCAACATTATGCGTCATCATTTATTGTAGGGATGCAGTGATTATGGGATGATATTTATTCGTGTTAATGTGTCGATATGTGTATCATTTTTCATGGAAATAATATGTCGGCTTATGTCGTGAATGATTGATAATGTGTTGAAATTGTTTCATTAATTTATTGAATGATGTGCCGATGATATAGTTAATAATTGTGATGTATATTGCCTAATGCAGAATTAAAATAATTTTTTTTTACGTCGTTTTTGTTGTCGTAACGGCGGGGTCATTACAAATGGAACTTAATGGGTTAATTTCCCATCACGAGGCAATTTAGCCGTCAAATATGACCCTGTGTAGCGTTCACATCGGCCAGGAAGAAAGTTATACGTGTATTCAATGTCGGTCTGGTCAACAAACTTTTGCATGTAAAGGTCATATTCTAGGTCATATTCTGACCATTCTTTATGTCACCAATTTCAATGCAAGTGAACTTTTCCCAAACAAATTCCACAGTTTCATTCTTATCGCTGTCGATAATTGGGATTTCCTTGTAATGTTTGGATTCACAACCATGTTCTCATTGTCAACAAACCAGGGGAATTTACAGTGGTGTAATCAAACACTTCTAAAACGACACACTCACGTGAAGAAAATTACATTATTACAAAATCCATGTTTTATGCATTTTGTTGTAAATAAAATTACATTATTTTTTTAAACAAGAATGAGTGTATTATATTAAAAGAGCAGTGGTATAACCACTGTAGGAAAATATACAAAGTTCATGTCCGCAACCTATACATATTGTCGAAAACCGACGTCCTAAATCTATACTTTTATGAGAGTCCATACAATGAAAGAGACTCATAATTTCAGAGCTAACTTTCTGATCCCAGAATTTATCTTTGTTTCAGAGAACCGGTTTGACTACATGTCTGCACGGGTTGCCTTGTATGAGAGGGATTTTATTTTTTACCACTTGCGTCGAATCCTTGGATTGCTCATTCTCTTCGTCTTCTTGATCGGCCCATATTTGAGAAGAAGGTGGCTGTGAAGACATAACTCTTTCCTGTTATACAGTTGGCTGAGTTGGCTCCCTGCTTTCCCTTCAGGTGTTGAATCTATAGGTAGGTCCTTCGAAATATGCCCTTCAAGTGTTGATTCTGTAGGTAGGTCCTGCAAAATATGTTGATGAGCCATCTTTGCACCGTCCCACTAGGTGGATTTTCGGCAAGATTTCTCAGTTTTATGATTCTTTTGAAGTTTTTTGCAGTTGATAGCTAAATGTCATGTTTCAAAGCACACTCTACATCTAAAGTTTACATGTTTGTAATCTACAGGCTGAGTTTGTGAATAGTCCTTATTTTGTAGGATAATTTCTACTGGAAATCCTTTTGAGAAATCCATCTCCACGCAGATCCAAGCGAATGTGGTGAAGGCATACTTTGTTTCTGGGCTTATGATGTGAAACTTTCCAAGGGCATTCCCAATGGTTTGCAGAGAGGCTCGACCCCAAAAGTGTAGAGGCAGATTTGGGAGCCTCAACCAAACTGGGGCTGAAGGAATAACGACGATAGAGGCGTTGAAGGCGGTGGTCCATGGCTGCATGGATATGCCCGACCTGCCCCCGAACCAGGGGCCCGAGCTGAAGATCGGATCCCTGTGTTCTGTAGAACAAAAAACCACTATAAAAAACCCTTTTGCACACGGGAAAACAAGGCCTTCCTCCTCTAGCAGGGGGCTCCATTCGGAAGATATCCAAGAATGCAGATCTACAAGATGAGGCCACATACCATTTAACCTGCAAACAATAACATGAGATCTGTAATGATCCACGAAATCCAAAGCACTCTAAATGACTGGAATGATGGGAGCAGGGGCCTCTTGCATGACAAGCCCTAGAGGAGACCCTGAACCTTCGGGCAACTTGGCTGCAGCAAGAACTACAGGCTGAGGGTAAACCACGTGAGCACTAGGAGAGGGCGAGAGGGGAGAGTCGTCCTCCTGCAGAGGCGACCTGCGGGGATGCGAGCCACCTTAATTCAGCGGGGGTAGGACCTCGGGGAGAAGGGGTGGAGGGGATGAGCGAGCAACTGATATATGTTGAGCAGGAGGGCCTTGAGGAGGCTGAGTGGAGAGAGTCGTGACGGGCTTACGCAGAGGAGGAAAGGACGAGCCATCAATTTGGAGAGAGGGCGGATCCAAGGGAGGAACCCTTCCTGCGATGAGATCTGCCAGAGAAGCCATCATGAGCAAGTTGGAGTAGGCCTACGGAGCAAATGACGACGCCTAGGGTTCCTAGAGTCTCAATAAAATAAAATTACATTATTACACAATACATGAGACTAAAATAATTTTATACTTAATGATTTAATAATTTTTTTGGTAAAAATGATTTTTAAATTTTTACTTTTATATATTGTTTTTATAATTTTGATTGATTTAATTTATTAATGTTACTCGTATTATATATTCCATTAATATTAGATTATAAAATAAATATATTTTTTAATATCAATGTAGAGTGACGGAAGGAGAGATAAATCAAGCTTGGAGATATAAAAAAGCTTAAATTTTTATAAACGGTGTAATTTTTTTAAATGTGGTAAATATAGCAATTTCATAAATCTCTAAGGAACATGTGAGTGCTTAATAGATGCAAGGCTTGTGAGGTTCATTGATTTCACATGTAGAATATGCATGTATTGCCTTCAGGAGATATATATATATATATATATATATATATATATATATTTCAATTCACATAAAATTGGATGAATATATTGATGAATATTTAAAATGTTTGATTTAATATTAGTGATAATTTTTTTAAATGTAATAATAGCTTATTAATTTAAATTTATTTCTATTTTTTATATCCATTAAAAAAATAGTTAAAAATGATAAAAATAAATTATATAACTATAAAATTAAAATTAAAAAATTATATATATACATATATATTTTAAATAAATTAATTAATCAATAATTAATTATATTAAATAATATATAAAGATTATACTTAACATAGAGAGGATTATAGATGATATAAGATGTTCTTTAAAACATCAAGTATTCCTTCCATACACATGTTTGTGAATAATAAGCTAAAGCTCACCTTTCTTTTTCTTGCGTGGAATGGTCTTCCTCTGGCTTTCATGTGGCAACAATTTTTCAAGGTTTAAATTTGAACGGTACTCATGTCCTCAAAATTTTCAAGAATTTCTATGTTAATACATTTTTTTATCGTGTTTAACTTTAAATATTTCATATATTACAATGAAGGCAAATGTATTTGTAAGTGTTACTCTATCACTGAAATTTAAAATAATTTATGTTTATAAATTTCATTTATTGTAATTCCATTACTTTTCATTACTTTTGCATTTTTATGGGCAACAAGGGTGCATTTCATTACTTAGAAATTTCTATAGGCCGAAAGGGCACATGCTTTGCACCAATAAATGTCGGTTTTTCGATAGTTAGGAAACAAGGAACCTGTGTTCAAAGTGTTACAAGGATCTCATTATGAAGGAAGCACAAGCTTCCTCTACAATGGCCACCTAGTTTTTCGAGATTTAAGCAACAAAGAACCTATGTTTACAATGTTATAGGGATCTCATATTGAAGGAAGCACAAGCCTCCTTTGCAATGACCATCGTTGATAAGTCATTTGTAGTGGGTTCTCGATGGACGAGGCCCCTCTTTCCAATCCATATATTATCATCTAGCAAAGTCATGCACATAATTCTCCAGCCATAGCCTTATCCAGAAACATGGAGAGTTGTTCTCCAGATTCGACCTCCCAACTCTAGTTGTTAAGAATTGCTGTGAATGTTACTACCGAGCGTTGCAACCTTGAATTTTCTGGCTCCCTTCGATTCTAAGGGAACCTTGATTGCCTCCTTCCCTTTCCAGTTGTTCCTGGCATATCCCACCACAAGAAGCACCCAAATCTATTCACATTATTTCCAAATTCAGTCCGAACCAATATTGGGGCCGAAGGATTGCATGGAAATGAGAGAGGGAGCACGTGAGAGATGATTCGGCACCGCATCATGGACATCGAAGTTGAAGGAGATGAGATTTCAAAATCTGAATGGTCAGCAAGATTCACCGTCAATGACTCTTTCCTACATGAGGGAGAGGTGAAATTCCCCTTCAATTTCTTGAAACTCAACAAATGCATAATCCTATTGTCCTTCTTCTTCTTCTTCCCATTGGTATTAATGTTGTTATTAACATTATTCTTCTTTGCCAACAATGATGATAGTATTTTAACTATGATAGCATCCTGCCCCCTGCAAAGTTGCAAACCACCTAGTGTGCTTGTTACTCACAAAGCTAACACATGCATTTTCAAACTCCCTGAGACTCTAACCTTGCACAAAAATGCACTCATGCACACAACAAGACCACCAAAGCACCAACAATAGTTGCATTTCCATGACTATACACTCAGTAAGACTTGACTACACAAACAAACAAACAAGGGATGGGAACAGGGGAATGGGAAGCAGACCTTCAGACAAAAAAAACATACCATTGTTAGGTATAGAGATTTACATAGATAATTACATTTATTTGCAAAAACAACTAACCATCACGCGCTGTGAGAGACCTCCATAGCATAAAAACAAAGAGATTTATAGAGATAATTACATTTATTGCAAAAGAAACTCACCATCATTGGTTGTGACAAACCTCCATAGCAAAAAAAATAAACTACACTAGACATAGAAAACAACATATTGACACCCTGGATCTCTACATTATGGATCCTAAGCTAGAAATTTTGGCTACAGAGGGACAAACGATTGAAGTGCTTGGACTAATGATCCTGTGAATGGAATGGAGAAAATTTTTCGCACTCACCTAACCTATTTATGTATTCAAGTAAAACCTGGAATCTCATCTCTAACATATCTGGTCAAACAAAAACAAAGCTTTCCTTGCAAATTATATGGAATAATATGGATTCCCATATAGCTAAAAACAAAATTCTACATAGGGTCTTGGATAGAGTGATCAAAGCATATTGATTACTGCAACAATAGGATTTTCACTTTTAGGTGCTTCCCACTTGTTTCCTGGATCGAAAACTTGTCGAGCATCCACATGATAATCAAATTAATTTATCATTGAAAATTAGACTCATAAATTACAACCAAACGTTTTTTATCGTAAAATTATTTTTTCATAAAAAAATTAGACTTATTGGTTCCATTAAGACCTAATATACTTGAAAGAAATAATTTTGTAAAATAACATGTTTATAAATACTTTATATTAGACAAATTCTTATATGAAGCGAATGGAGACAAGTTATGCCTAAAGATGATTCTGAATCAGCTTTGTCCACAAGTTAGCTATAAGTAATGCAACTATGAATCTCATGGAGAGTTTGATCTTGGCTCAGGATGAACGCTGACGGCATGCTTAACACATGCAAGTCGGACGGGAAGTGGTGTTTCCAGTGGCGGACGGGTGAGTAACGCGTAAGAACCTGCCCTTGGGAGGGGAACAATAGCTGGAAACGACTGCTAATACCCCATAGGATGAGGAGAAAAAGGAGGAATCTGCCCAAGGAGGGGCTCATGTCTAATTATTTAGTTGGTGAGGCAATGGCTTACCAAGGCGGCGATCAATAGCTGGTTCGATAGGATGATCAACCACACTGGGACCGAGACACAAACGAGACTCCTACGGGAGGCAACAATGGGGAATTTTCTGCAATGGGCAAAAGCCTGACGGAGCAATGTCACGTGAAGGCAGAAGGCCCATGGGTCATGAACTTATTTTCTCGGAGAAGAAACAATGACGGTATTTGAGGAATAAACATCGGCTAACTCTGTGCATAACACAGTGGATTCTTCACACAGTTCAAGTGAGACGAAGTTCACAAATCAAACTTTAATTCACAGAGGAAAACTCCATTACATATATAGTTGGAATACTCACCAACAAACCTGGAACATAATCCTAAAATTATGGATCTCAAACGACTCATAAGCTAAAATTGAACACTCATACAACAACCATGTAACAACTTCCCATTTCGACAATGTTCTAGATGACTTCATTTCGACATTATCTCAACATTCCCCCTTAATGGAGAAATGGATTTCCTACAACACCTAACTTGCGCCTAAAAACTTCAAACTTGATTTTACCAAGAGGTTTGGTAAATATATCAGGCACATTATCATTTGTATTACAAAAATCAAATCAATTTCCTTTGATTCAATCTCCTCTCTCACGAAGTGGTGTTGTAGCTCAATGTGTTTTGATCTTGCATGATATATTGGATTATGTGCCAATTTGATAGCACTTTGATTATCACAATTGATGCATGTTGGACCATTTTGCTCCTCTTCAACATTTGCAAGAATTCTTCGCAACCAAACAACTTCATAGGTAGCACTGGTCAAGGTTTTATACTCATATTATGTTGACGACAAAGAAACAATTGGTTGTTTCTTGCTACTCCGCGACACAATCCTCAATCCTATATGAAATGCATAACCTGAGGTAGATCTTATGTCATAAGGATTTCTTGCCCAATCTGAATTAGAAAAATCTGTCAATTCAACATCAGAATCATTAGTATACATAATACCAAAATTTATTGTTCCTTTCAAGTATCGTAGGAATTTCTTTGCAACTATATATGTAATGGAGTATGCTATGTCTGGTCTGGTAATGGTAAGGAAGTTCAAACTTCCCACCAACTGATGATATAATGTGTCATCTGCCTCTTTAGTTCCATCATCACTGTATAACTTTGCATTTTGTTCTAAGGGAGTTGACATTGCTTTACATTCACTCATATGAAACTTTTTAAGAATTTACTTCGTGTATTTGCTTTGTGTAATCAATGTCTTACCAGGCTCCCTACAGACTTCAAGTCCTAAATAATAATGCAATTCACCGAGTTCTTTCATCTCAAATTCTTGAGACAACTGACTTTTAATCTCATCAATTAACTTGTGTGCATTGTCTGTAATAATGAGATCATCCACATATAAATACATTAAAGCAATATTTCCATATTCATCTTTCTTAATATACGGGTTAGGATCACTCTTGCTTTTCACAAATCCTTTCTGATAAAAGAATGACTCAATATTTACATACCATGATCTCGGTGCCTGTTTCAAACCATATAAGGCTTTCCTTAACCTGCAGACTAGATGTTCCTGTCCCTGCTTGACAAACCCTTCAGGCTGAACCAAATAAACCTCTTCCTTTAAATCACCATTCATAAAAGAAGATTTGACATCTAACTGATGTATTTTCCAATTATGTTTTGTAGCTAAGGCAATCAATATTCTAATTGTATTCAATTTAGCAACTGGCACAAAAGTATCATGATAATCTATTCCCTCCTTTTGTGAATATCCTTATGCAACTAATCTAGCCTTATATTTATCAATGCTACCATCTGCTTTAAATTTATATTTGTACAACCATTTTCTTCCAATAGGGACTTTATTTTAAAGCAGTTCTACTAATTCCCATGTGTGATTTTTCATAAGAGAGTCATATTCTTCATTCATAACATTTATCCACTCTTCATGTTCTTTATATTGTTCATAGTTTACAGGTTCTACAACATTCATTACCTGTGACATTAATGCATAATATTTAAACCTTATAGGTGGTTGAGTTTGTCGTGATGACCTCCTTGGTCCTTTACTGATTTCATCTCTTCTCCTGCTTTGTGATGACTCTTCTCCACTTGATGTATCATGACTGCTTGAAGTGTCCATACTTCTTTCATTATGTTCTTGAACTTGTACTTGTTCATGTTCTTGTTTAACCATTCCATCTATGTTGACATGATCATCATTATCATTAGAAATATGCCAAGCATCAACATCATTCATTATATCACTTCTATCTTCAGTCTCATGAAACACCACATCTCTACTTTCAAACAATTTATGAGAACTGGGATCAAACAATTTGTATGATTTTTTATCAGTACAAAACCCAATAAAAACACACTTGATTGATTTTGCATCAAGTTTTCTTCTCTCATCCGTAGGAATATGTGCAAAGGTAGTGGATCCAAACACTCTTAAGTGACTGACATCAGGTTTATAACCATGAAAAACCTCAAAAGGAGTTTGAAAATATAATTTCTTAGTTGGACTTTGGTTCTTTAAATAAACAACACTATTAATGGCTTCTGCCCAAAAACCATTAGAAATATTTTTACCTTGAAGCATACTGCGAGCACACTCCACCAATGTTTTGTCCCTTCTCTCAACGACACCATTTTGGTGAGGTGTATGATGTATTGTAAATTTTTGTTGGATCCCATTCAATTTACAATAACTTTTAAATGCTCATGATGTATATTCACCACCCTGATCAGATCTGAGAATTTTAATACATTTGTCTATCTATTTTTCAACCATAGTTCTGAATTCTTTAAAATACTCAAATACATCACTTTTTCTCCTTATGAAATAGACCCAAGTATATCTAGATCTATCATCAACAAAAATAAGAAAGTACGATGCACCACCAAGTGATCTGGTTTGCATAGGTCTGCATACATCAATATGAATTAATTCAAGTATTTCAATTTGTATTTTCTTTGTATGTGTGGGAAACTCCTCTCTATGCTACTTACCAAGTGCACATGTTTCACATTCAAAATGATCATTCTTCATAACATGAAGACCATCAACCATTGTTTTTCCTTGCAATAACATCAAATCATTGTAATTAAGGTGCCCATACATATGATGCCATAACTCTTATGTTGACATTGTTGTGGATGCCAACGCAACATGACTATTTATAGTCACATCCAACTTATACAATCCGCCAACTCCGGTACCTGTGGAAACAATCCTGTAGTGATCCTTGACATATTTTACTACACACCTTAACTTATCAAATTCCACTTTTAAATCATTATTAGTGATAGTAGAAACATATATTAAATTCTTTTTTATGCCAGGAACATACATCACATCATGAATCTGTTTCAATTGTCCATTAGGTAAGTTCACAATTATTACTCCATAGCCCTGAACTTTATGTGATCTATTATCTCCTAAATAAATGTGTGTGCCATCAATTTTCTCATAATATTCATCATACCATTCTTTATTACAGGACATATGGGCTGATGCACCAAAATCTATGAACCATGCATTCTCATCATCAATTTCAACAGACAATGCAACGTCATAAATAAACAACTTAAGATTTTTAAATCCATCATTTACTGAAGTATCTTTATGCACAAAATTTCCATTATGCCTTTTATATCTTTGATTGGACTCATGATACTTTCTTATATAACAATATTTATCCAAATGCCCAGGTTTGCCACAATATTCACATTCAACATTTCTCTTAACATAAGAATCAAGATGTGCCATACCTTTCTGCTTTTCTTGAAACTTGCCTTTGTTCTTGTCCCACAGTTTACCTCTATATGATCGTTTACCTCTTGAAATCAATGCCAAATCTGAGCCACTTGAGTCCAAATCATAATTTTTCATTCTTTCTTCCTCTTGAAGAAGAATTCTTGATAACTCACCAAAAGTAGGGGGCGAAGGCCTAGCTGCAAGTGCTGAAATAAAGACTTTATAATCTTGTACTAAACCCTTTAATGTGATGGTTACCAAATCAAAACTAAATACTTCTTCACCAATGTCACCCAACTTATCACTTAGATCTTTGATGCGAGAAATGAAGGTGCTTATACTTTCATTGGATTCCATTTTAATAGACAACAACTTAGTTTTCAAGAATAAGATTCGGTTTGCATTAGAGGTTTCATACAAGCCTTTGAGAATGTCCCACGTCTCTTTGAAAGTATTACAATCTCGAATGTGAGGAATTAAGCTATCCTTCACTGACATCCGCAATAACATCTTCACTTTCATTTCTCGTTTCTCCCAGTTTGAAATGGAGGCAACAACAATGGGTTTGGTCTCATCTCCTTTCACAATTATCCACAGATTGTATGCTTCAAGAATAGTCATGAACTTAAATTTCAAGTTAACATAGTTTTCACCATCAAGCTTGGTGGATTCATTTAAATATGAATCGACAAGAGGGTTTGACATTGTAAATTCAAACAAATCTCTTGAACTTGTAATATGGAAAGTAATTTACCTTCCTGGATGTTATGACACGATTTATAGTGCAGTCCATGCATTGGTGCATGGGATCCTCTTATGCTCCTTTCAAAATTGAATTGGCTTTCACGATGGCCAACTCCTTCAAACAATTCTCAACACAAATCACACGGTGGGCAAGATTTCGACTTGGACAAAAAATAATTACAGTCGCTTGAGCAATGCGAAATCTACTCCTTGTATTATTTCTCCAACAAATTGTTGGTCGAATTTGCAGACAATAAGTAGCTGCTACAAATTATTTGACACCAAAAACGGTTCTCCTTTCATCTGCAATGATTTCCTTCAGTTATGCAATGATTAGCTCTCATATAGAGCATTCATGATTTCCTCACGCAGGACTGAAACACAGTCATGTGGCTAACAGTTTCCTGCACACCTCTCCTCTCTAGTGACTCTTAAAACAATCAACGACTCTCCTTTACAAACAAAAATCCTCTACGTTGCTCCTGCAAGCTCTGATACCAAGATAAATTCAGAGAAATAACATAATGGATTCTTCACACAGTTCAAGTGAGACGAAGCTCACAAATCAAACCTCGATTCACAGAGGAAAACTCCATTACATATATAGTTGGAATACTCACCAACAAACCTAGAACATAATCCTAAAATTACGGATCTCAAATGACTCATAAGCTAAAATTGAACACTCGTACAACAACCATGTAACAACTTCCTATTTTGACAATGTTCTAGATGACTTCATTTCGACATTATTTCAACAATATTTTCTATATTTTTTTTGAAGAGAATAAGTATACATTTAAGAACCATTCCATCTATACATACAAAGTCATGACTTATCTAACATATTTTCAAGTCTATTACAGTTCAAAATATATTCAAATTAAGGCATGAAACTAGGATTTTTCACATGGTATAAAGTTAATTGAAGTTTATGATTTTTTTTTATGATTAAAAAGTATTAGGGAAGACACGTTTTCCCATTAAAAATATAATTTCAATTTGATGCCCTCTTCATTTTTTATATTGGTCAATGTTTAAAGTTTTGAAGTTACGAGCAATATTTTGAATACTTACGTAAAGCATAATATTTAATTTAAGTGACTACCATTTCTCCATGTATTAAGTTTGATCTTTTTATTTAATTTGTTTTTCTATTAACATTATCTAAATATCTTATTAGATAATAATCTAAATATAATTTCATATTTATTAAATGGTATTTATTTTAACAATATTTACATATGCTTAAGGTGAATTTTTGTTCCATGTATTAAGTTTGATCTTTTTATTTAATTTGTTTTTCTATTAACATTATCTAAATATCTTATTAGATAATAATCTAAATATAATTTCATATTTATTAAATGGTATTTATTTTAACAATATTTACATATGCTTAAGGTGAATTTTTGTTTCTTCAAGATAGTTTTGAATGATTATAAAACATTCCTTCATGTTTATCTTTTTTTTAGTTTGATCCATATTTCAAGGTATAAAAGCAAGATTGTCTTGTATGATTATTAAACATTCCTCATGCTCATCATTTTTGGGTTTGACCAATTCTTTAAAGTATGAAATCAACTCTACCAAAATATAATTTATTAAAATTATAATGAATCACTTGGTTGTATGTTCTTTGGTTGATACAATTTAATGTATGTTTTGTATAATTCTTATTGATTATAATTTGATATATATATAATATACGAGGTTATCATAAAAGTGGTGTAAATTAAAAATGTTGCTAAAACTTTAAAAGTTAATTTCTCTTTATTTTTGTATAGTAAGTATTGTATTTAAAAATATGTTTAATTATTTTAATATTTTTTATTAATAAAATCTAAAAAATTTATTAAAAAAAAAACAAATAAAAAAAGGAGCCAGAGTAAAATTTAGAAAAGCCCATGAATCATTGAATTAAGTTTAAAGACTCTCATAGTTTCAAAGAATATAATGATATATTAAAGATAGATAAAAATTTAATTGAAGACATATTACAAACTTATAAATTGAACTTGAATATATACCCTTAGATTCTATAAGAAAGATTATTATCATTCAAAATTCATTTAAAGTCTCACATACAAAATTAGATTGTCTCTTTTAAGGCTTTCCAATGGTTATGAGTGCATGTTGTTGATAATAGTCTAGACATAAACTTTGTCTTATAAAATGCTATTTTTGTGGATTGAGTAGTGCATGTATTGACTTTTAGTCCTATTTTAATATGTTTTAAGATGTTTATTGTATTATGATTTAGGGATAGCTCAGGTTTCATTTATTGCACTTTCTAAAAATTAAATATAAAAATATATCTAACTTTGCTTTTAAGTAGATTTTATTTAATGCGCTTTCATTACTTCGGCATTCCCATTTGCCCGCTTAGGGGGTATGCTAGTGTTTATAAAGTGGTATATGGAAAGTTTGTTACATAGAGTTGACAAAGATTTTATTTTATAAATTTTAACAAAAATTGGCATTAACAATGAGTAGATCTATTGGGTTGCTTCCTATAAAAGTTTTTCTCATAAAATATTATTAATTAATAATAGTCATATTGATTTATTTTGAAGCTTGAGAAGATTAACACAAGGTTGTCACTTTTTTCATTTAATTTGCGTCATTTTGATGTAAGTTTTTGGATTGGAAGACATTTTGTTTACGAGTATTTGGCTCATTTTAAATAGGTCTGTTTATCATTTAATTTGTTCTATAGGGAATTTATCTTCAAATTGTAAAGAATATTCTCAATGTGGAGCTTGGTTGGTCAGTAAAGTGAGGACATTATTATTCTTTCCATAAAGGCTCAAATCCCTTTAGAGACATGTTTGATTTGTAAGATGAAAACTTCCATTTTGCTTACATAAGAACGATGTTTCATTCGATTGGTATTAGGGGTGAGTTTTGGGCAATGGAGGACATATATACCTTTGGTCATGACATATCAGTCAAAGGGTAGTTTTCAAAATTCACATATCCTTTGATTATTAGGTGAGAACAAGAGGAAAATGTTTTTTTTTTTTAATCTATGGGAATTGGTAACTAGCTGGGATTACCTAGGTGAGGCCTAGGTTCAAATTTGATCGGTTTCCACTATAAACCCTAGGCTAGTGTCAATAGCTCGCAAGCCAGCGCCTAGCAATAAACTTATGACTCAACAAGGACCGAGACGTCCAAAGACACACCTATGAGGGGGGGTCCCACTCATGGGTGGCACCTATCCTTATAGCCTTATCACAACGGGCCAAGGTATCATAAGGGATTATAACCTGAGTGGGGAGAGTGCAAGACCTACCTCCCAACCATATCATCAAACCACCTCAACCTCGAGAACAAGAGCAAAATGTTATGATATAATGGAGAAAATAAAGAATGGAACATCTAGTTGTAGAAATTTATGGTGAACCTTACAATATATTAACTTGTGTGAAACCATCATTTTTATGCCTACAAATGAGGAGAGAACCCCATGGAATTATGGCTGGGAAGATCCTATGGGGATTTGGACACTTGTTGCAAATAAATGAGCAGGAACCATATGGCTTTGAGGGGAAAACCATGTCTAGAATGGCCAAAATAGTTGAAGCAAACACCATTAAAACAACCTTGTCATTGTTGCACATGGACAATTTGAACCAAGTGTTCTCCGATAGCTCATTTAAAGTAGGAAACTAGTAGTATTGGGGTCTTTCCACCTACACTAGTAGGGAAGAAGATCCCTAAGGTATTATGGAGAAAATAAATGGAAAACGATCCCTAAGGGACTGTGAAGCAGAGAAAGGGAAGTTTTTCCTTGTGTTTCGAAGAAGAAGAGAGTGCCATGGTTGTTTTGTTTCACTAAATGAGGGATTGAAGTGCTCAGTAATGAGTAGATTAGCTATGTCATAATAGTAATGGGTTGGGTTTGGAGATTAGATCCTTGTGGGAGCTGCCTTTGCCTTGGGGGTATCGTGGTATGGATTAGGGGTGGAAACCGTAGTTGATTCCTATGGTTGGGAGGTGAACTGATCCTTGACAACCAATTTAGTGGACTTGCCTTCATTTACATATAAGTTTTCATGCTTATCTATTAATGGAATGATTTGTATCTATAATATGTTAATGAATGAATTCAAAACACATATGGTTATTTTCATTGTTGTTTTACATTTGCATATGAATTTTGTTTAGATTGTTGTTACTGTTTGAATTTGGTTTAACAATTGAATAATAGAAATTCAAATTTCTTATGGAGTGCTCTGATGGCCAAGGAAGGCAATCTAGATACATTACACTAAATTTCATCTTATGATTCATCTACCGCTTTGGACTCAATCTTCCCCACCGATGAAGAGTTCCTTGAGGCCATGACTACCTTTGGATTGGATGAACATGTCATTGAGCTCCTAGAATCCACCCCCCTTGGTGATGCCAATTGTCTCCAAGCCTTCTTACCTGCACCACTTTCAATGGAGGAGGCTACCTTTGCCTAATTTTCAATGACAAATACTATTGAATTTTCCAATGGCAAGGATGTTGTCGATTGTTTAAACTTGATAACACCTTTATGATTTTAATAGCTCATATGGAATCTCAAAAGACTTTGCAATTGTTATTTCATAGGTACATGACCTTGAAATTGATTTCATGGTGCTTATGGATCATTATCTTAGCCATGGTTGACTCAATAACTTATATATTTAACATAACATATAGGATTATGATTTCCCTCTACAAAGTTACATTTCAACCTTTTCCACGCAAATTAACCATAAGATCATTCCCATTGTTGGACATTGGTGCTTTAGTCCCTTCTGCTTCATTACCTTCTCTCCCTTCCAATGGAAAATCCTTCATATGATGGATTTTCATAGATTAACACATCCTTGTTGACCACCACCCATATTGAGAATTTTCCATAAGACAAAGAGCCCTTGTAGCTTGAGATTGCATTTTGAGCCCCTTGCTCTTATATATTTTTGTCCATACCCGCAAGGGCTCTTGCCCTTTTATATGGTTGTTTGTTGTTGCATAATGCTTTTTGTTGTTTGCTTCCATATGTTTCTTGTCACTTCCATATGTTTCTTGTTCTTTCATTATTTTCAAATATATGAAAAAGTCCAAAAAATAACAAATGGAGGAGGGGGGAGAAAATAGGTATTATGATTTGAGATCTCTACCATGAGTAAAGTTCTCATTAGTCCTCTAGGAATCCATCAATGTCTCTCTTGACTTGAGCATCTACATTAAGCCACCCATTTGTGTCCTTCCACCCAATTATCATGGTCATCGAGTTTTATCAACCCAGTGGCATATGGAAATTAAGTTTGGCACGAACTCACCCCCCCTCACCCTTCATCTCCATATTGACATCGATTGAGTCATTTGGACATGGTTTCATTTCACAAATGGTTTCTACCCTAGTCAACCTTTGTATTTTCTCCATGTCAATTGAAGTTTTGCTTCACCCTCACATGGTTGGCCAACCCCTTGAGCCATGTCTAAGTGTTATTTGGTCATCAATGTTAATCCTACTCAAGTTGGTTGAAGGGATTCCTCATTTCCTTTCTTCAAATGGATCTTCCCCTACCAACCACAACACCTATTGCTCTATAGATTTGATATAGAGGCTTCGTAACTTACTTTCCACTTTCCTCATTGGTGGTTTACCTCACATTCAGTAGTGAATTATCATCATCAATACCTGATAGAATGATTGCTCATAGTGTTAGACTCCAACTCCTTTATTTATATTGAAACCCACATGCCAGAAACATATCCTTAAACATAGTTAACTTCAACTATAAGGCAAAGTGAATTTTTGTTGAAAGAAACATAAGAACCATTGAATCCTATTTGCAGAAAAATCTCAATCACCATTTATCAAATTGGAAGAATGCTTATAAGAACAATAGATTTGTACCATCATTTCTTTCAAAGGAAGCAATATTAAACAAGGCTACAGGGTAGCACAGTCCCGACCTAAAAGGGATAGTTGAGGTGGTCTGTAAGATTTCAATGCATGTCATAACCCTTATGCCTTATGTACATCGGGGCATGCACATGATAGACAACTAACACAATGCAATAAACATTTGTATAAGTGTTAGTAGAAGTGTTAAATGCACGCCGCCAATGCAACAATAAGGCCTCAAAGTTGAGAGCCAATAATATTTAAAAAAAAAAACAATTTTTTTCTATTTATATTAATTTTAATAAAATTAATATTTACCTTTTCCTATGTCTAACATTAGAATTCATGAAAAAAATTGAAATCAACCTTCGAACTTTCCTATGTCTAACATTAGAATTCATGAAAAAAATTGAAGTCAACCTTCTAACTAATAGGAAGTCAATGATGAACTCATCGCTATAGTCCTGCCGAAAGCAACAGGGACTAATAATTCCCTTGCAATACCTCTCCCTACTTTACATAAAAACTTCATTAACAAAATATAAAAATATAAGATCAAATTGTTCATAATATAAAAGATATAATATGTACTTTACATAAAAACTTCAATAACAAAATATAAAAATATAAGATCAAATTGTTCATAATATAAGAGATATAATATGATTTATTCAATATGTAATTTCAAATTTCAAATTCAGTGCTCTACATAGTGTAAAGTTTAAACTATACTAATCACAATCATAGTGTAAAGTTTAAACTACACTAATCACAATCAATCATGGTGCGTTTCAATTAATACAAAAACTATAATAGCATCATTAGTTGTATACTTATGGTTAAGAACATGTGTTTCCTCCTAAAAGATTATAAGTTCAAATCCAGAGGGGGGTAGGGTATGTATACCTCGTAGACTTCACCAGTCAAATCGACGTTACAAAGACAAATGTTTGCCTAGGTATTGTGGTGTGTTGACATGGAAAACGTGGTAGTCTAAACGTTCTACTAAAGTACTTTTCTCCGACGATATTTTCCAGGAACATTTGTCTGAAATCTAGCGATAAATTGTTAGATCTACAAATCCGAGTGATTATTTATGTATAATTCGAGTGCCCCAGGAATTTTTCAACATGCTTAATCCATTTCTACATTCAGAAATAGATTCTAAACAAAAAAAATGATTTCATACAAATATTGTCAAATTCCTACCAAAAAAAAAAACTATTTCATAAAACAGTTAGATAAAAAAACTATTCATCACTAACATTAACACTACATCCATAATTGCACCAAAATGCCGATGCGCTTTGTCGATCCAATGTGTTCTACCTACACCGTAGAAGGTGCATCCAATGAACCCAAAGACATCGAGTAATGGACATTGACCTTCTCTAGTTCTCTGTGCATTTATGATGAGCGTGCACCCCATATATTTGACGTGTTGGTAGTCATGATAATGCACTATATTTGACACTACGATGGTGCATTCGGTCAACCTAAAAGCACCGTAAACTCCATAAAACATGTGGCTTGCTAACTGGTGGGTTAAAAGCGAAAAACAAAGCCAATAAAATGTAATGTAATGTAAGGTATAACAAAGAAACATATTATCGACAATAAATTATTCTGGAAATGCAACAAACGCTCTAGAGGGTTTGTTTTAAATGAAATAAATATTTGGTTTCAGCCATGCATGGAGAATGGGGATCACATTGGAGAATTTATAAGCACCATAATTTGGGTTGTGTGTTCTGGGAAAAGAAGCACTAGTGCTTCCAAGGGAGGAACTTACTAAGGATGGTAAAAATGGTAAGTATTATTATTATTATTTTTAATTTTAACTTAGCAATGATGTACTATTTTTTTATACCTGGAAGTATAGTTATGTATAATGCATTGGTGTAAGTATATGATTGGGGAGTATTGAAGTAATTATTTTATGGTATGTCTTTTATTTTGACGCACAAGTGAATTGTTAAATATAGTATACTAGTGTGTTTATACAATTATGGTGCATCAAAGAATTTGTTTCCATAAAAAACTCCCCTTGCCACCTTTGCCAGAGAATATAAGGGAGAAGGAACTCCGCTAAACCTTGTTTTCTTTGTAGTTTACCATTCAATATTTAAAAAATGTCTTCCCTCTAAATTATCAAAAGCCTAAAATGAAGAATTAACGTGAATGAGAAATTCTCACAGAGTGCCGCGGGAAATAGAAATATCAACAAGACTATCCTTAAGACCAAATAACCATCTCTAAAATCATAAAAAAAAAAAAATGTAAGGGAAAAAGAACAATAAGATTTTCAAGATGTTGTACCAACACATAAATCCTTGACCTCCAACTCTCGAATCATCCAAGCATGCTATAAAGTCCGTGAAAATATTCAAGATGTTGTACCAACACATAAATCCTTATCCTCCAACTCTCGAATCATCTAAGCATGCTCTAGAGTCCATGAAAGAGAGGTAGATGAGAAACCATACCGTGTTGATGCAAGAGCATTGACATCAACGTTCAAAGAGGCCAAGTGGAGGACAACTCAGCATCCAACACACACATTCAAGCTGATTTTTTATCCCAAGGGGAGCATGTTATTTTGATATTTTGAAAAGATTGTAATTAAAGACCTTTTAATGTTTGGAGGCTTGAGCCATTGTATGAGATCGCAAAAGATTGTAATTTCTTTAATGCATGTAGGATTGTACAAATATTGAGCATCAACTCGTATCTGGGTTATAAATGCCCATTTATTGTAATAAGGCTTAGTAGGAGAATGTCTTAATTGTGATGTGATAGCTCTTAGATAGTCTAGAGGGAAGGCTTGAGAAACCCCTCGTGTATAAATATATGTATTCTAAGCCCAAATGAGGCTGTTGAGATTGTTGTTCCCATTGATTAGTTGTTAATAGAAGAGATGTAGAGAGCATGTTGCAGAAAACCTTGTATATGTTTTTCTGAATAAATGCAATAGAGGAGAATTACTTTCAGATCACTACACAAGTTTGCCTTTGAGTAACTAGGTAATGTTGTGTTATTTGGTTTATGTGTTTTATATGCCTATGTGTGCATTTCATGGTTAGATGTATGAACCTCTGATGTTATGCAAGTTTCAATTATTTCTCTTCTGAAACCCTGGTGCAAGGAGTGCACAGTGCCCACGGAAGGAGTGTGAAGGCATAGTTAGTTACATACTCGATAACTCAGGAGAGATTGAGCGAATTCTTGTAGAGTGAGTGCAAGGAGTGCACATATACTCATCTGAGTATAAAATCTCGAGAAGATTCATGCAAGGTGTGCATAGGGCCAACACTTAGTCAAGGGTTGAAAAAGTTCCAAGGAAGACGAATGCAAAGAGTGCGGAGGAGGGCTTTTCCAACAATCTTCAAGTCTGAAGTCTTTCAAAGTTTCAGAGAAGTGCAAGGAGTGCGTTAGGGGTTCGAATCACCTTAAAAAATAAAGCTCAGGAGAAATAGCGGGTAAAAAGTCCTTGGAGAGAGGAGTTTATCTTGTTTGAAGGTCAAGTGGATGAGATCCATTCGGGAAGAGCCAGGATCTCTTGTGGTCGTCAAATATAGAGGAGGTGTGTGGGAGATAACCCTTGAATCCTTCAGACTTCATGTATTTGGGAGTTTTTGAGTTTGTGTCGTGGAGGAAACAAGTTTCCTGAAGCCCCAAGATCCGAAGTAAATATGGACCGTCCATTTAGCGGGGACACGAGTTCGTAGATCGAAGATAGTTCAGAAATCTGGCTATCCGGAGGAATTAGGGCGTGGTTGCAAAAATACGCAAGACTCCTTAAGCTATGAAAGTCAGAGCACATCTGGGCCATTGATAGTGAGTACACGTGTCAATAGATCTCAGACTTCACGAGTTCGACAGTTTGGAGAATGAAGGCGCAAAGTCTTGTGGATCGAGAATCCCCGAAGTCCTAAAGTCCAGAGCAGATCTAGGTCGTCCATTTGCAAGGACACAAGGACCATAGATCGCAACTCCTTACCACTTCGGAGTTCGATGATCCAGGGAAGTATATGTGTTAACCTCTTGGAACTCCCAAAGGCCGGAGTCCTAGAAAGGATCACAACCATTGCTTGTTGGGGAGGTGTGGACTGTCGATTGAGCCCCTTCATGAGTTCGCCAGTTCGACACTCTAGAGGATTTGAGGTGTCAGGTGGTGAAAAGCTCTGAAGCCCGAAGCACAGAGTAGATGGGGACCATTGATTTGAGCTAAGTCTTAATTGTCCGATTTGTTGGTTCAAAGTTCAACACTTTGGGAGTATTGAGTGTTGGAGCGGGTAGGACTCCTGGAGCCTAGAGTCCTGAAGCCTTTGTAAGTCGTAGATATCGGTGCATAGTGCGAGTCGTTGATCTCCACTATTGTTCGCGAATTCGGTGTTCGGGAGGATTGTGGGTTGTTTTTGTTGGAACTCCTGAAGCCCAGAGCTCCGAAGTGCCGGAGTTCTTGCGGGTTAAGGAGGTTAGCCCACGGTTTTTGCCTGAGGTCACGTGGATTTCTCCGTTGACGAGATAAGACCCTCGTGAATGTGATTTTTGCAAGCAGGGAGAAGAGTTAAGGCTTGTGGAAAAAGAATTCGAGGGCTCAACAAGGGTCTGAGAGATAATTCGTCTCCTTATCATAAATATCCTTAGACTAGGAGGTCTCATGAGCCTAGGAGGTGGTGGGGGTTTTCATCAAGTGGTATCAGAGCCCGAATTAATCTTTGTAAGGAAAATAAATTTGGAATCATGCCGCCAAGAAGACACACAGAGATACCAGTGGTCAACACAACCATGGGAGAAGAGACGAGACAACTTTGTCCGAGATTGGACGCCATGGAGATAGCGCAAAGAAGAGCACCTGAAGCTAGTGACATCAATGAGGCTGAAAGTGAAGAGGTTGACGCAGAAGAAGTTGCATGAGAACAAGTAACAGAGGAGCGATTGCTGAGAGCTGTCGTTAAAATGGTATCCAAAGAAAAAATGGAAGTCCTAATGTATGAAGGTAATTTGGATGTTGAAGAACTGCTTGATTGGATAAGTGCTTTAGACAAGTACTTTGACTATGAGGATATTGATGATGAGAAGAAGGTGAAGCATGATGTGACCAGATTGAAGGGACATGCAACATTATGGTGGGACAAATTGCAAGCTGACAACAGATGCAAATCTAAGTCAAAGATTAAGAATTGGGATAGAATGGTAGCTAAGTTGAAGGCTAAATTCATACCCAAGGATTACCAGGTGAATCTGTTTAGGAAGTTGCAAAACCCGAGACATAAAGGTTTGTTAGTGAAAGAGTACACTAAAGAGTTTTACAAGATAAACATAAGAGCAGGACATAGGGAGAACGACGAAGAAAAAATTGTCAGGTACATTAATGGCTTGAGATATGAAATCCAGGATGAAATTATCATGATGACAATGAGAAATGTGGAAGATGCTTATCGGGTAGCCTTGAAAGTAGAGGAAAATTTGGCAAGGAATCAAAGTCAACAAAACAAAGGAAAGAGTCCTAACAGAGAAAGAGGAATTGTCAGAGATAAATTCCAGAATCCCAGAGGAGAAAATGGAAAGTATCATAGTCAAACAGAGAAAGGAGGAAGTTCTAGAGGAGGACAATATGGTGGAAGAAATTATTTTCCCAGAGGAAGGGGAAGAGGCAAATGAGGAGAAGTGAAGTGCTATGCCTGTGGAAAAACATGGCACATGTCTTGGGAATGTCCCGAGAATAAAAATATGGGAGGTGGAGAAGCTCACATTTCCGAAGCATAGAAGAGGAATGTGGAGACATAAATGAAGTCAGAAGAAATATAAGAAGGAAGACCACTCATGATGAGGAAAGTTCTCGTAAAGACAGAGAAAGAAGCCCGAGAAATAGTCCAGAGGAACAGTCTGTTCAGAGTTGCTGGTAAGGCCAAAGATAGGGTATGCAAAGTGATCATAGATAGTTGGAGCACTGATAATTTGGTATCCACAGATATGGTGGAAAAGCTAAAGTTGGAGATGACTGCACATACAAATCCGTATAAGGTGTCATGGTTGCAGAAAGGACATCAAGTCATGGTAAGTTGACAATTCAAAGTTGAATTCAAAATAGATGGCTATAAAGATGAAGTTTTATATGATGTCATACCTATGGATGTTTGTCATGTTTTGTTGGGAATACCGTGGAAATATGACAAGAATGTCATACCTGATGGGAAGAAGAATACCTATACCCTCGATAAAAATGGGTGTAAGCATATGTTGTTGCCAATATAAGACAAGGGAGTCAAAGAGGAAGTTAGTCCTAATATACTTCTCATGAGTGGGAAGGAACTCTTGAAAGAAGTCAAGAAGGAACAAGAAATGCAGTTTGTTGTTGTAGGTAAGCCAAGAGTCATCCTTATAAGCACTTCTATGAATGATCTACCTATGAAAGTTCAGGAGTTGTTGGATGAGTTTGTTGATATTTTGGTGGATGAGTTACCTCACTCTTTACCACCCATCAGGAATATCGATCACCATATTGACCTTATTCTGAGAGAAAGATTGCCAAACAAAGCAACATACAGATTGACCCCTCAAGAGAATCAAGAGGTCAAGAAGAAAATCCAAGAATTGTTGGATAAGGGTTTGATCAGGGAAAGTTTGAGCCCGTGTGCTGTACCAAATGTGTTGAGCCCAAAAAAGGATGGATGTTGAAGAATGTGCACAGATTCTAGAGCCATCAACAAGATAACCATAAGGTATAGATTTCCTTTACCCATAATTGGTGATTTAATGTATTTCTTGAGTGGATCTAGTTATTTTTCCAAGATAGACTTGAAAAGTGGCTATCATCAGATAAGGATGAGAGAGGGAGATGAATGGAAGACAACATTCAAAACAAATAAAGGATTGTATGAGTGGCTTGTTATGCCTTTTGGATTAACAAATGCCCCAAGTACGTTTATGAGGTTGATGAAAAAACTCCTCAAAGATTTTATTGGTAAGTTTGTGATTGTTTATTTATATGACATTATATGACATTCTAGTTTTCAATAAGACTAAAGAAGAGCATTTGAGACACTTGAAGATGGTGTTGAAAAGGTTACAACATGAGAAGTTGTTGGTCAATTTGAATGAGTGTTCTTTTATGCGAACAAAAATTATATATTTGGGGTTCGTAATCTCTTCAAATGAATTGAAGATGTATCTAGAGAAGGTGAGGGAAATCAGAGAATGGCCTTCTCCAAGAAGCATGTTTGAGGTAAGAAGTTTTCATGGGTTGGAAAGTTTTTACAGGAAATTCATCAGGAATTTCAATAGTATTTGTGCACCCATACTGGACACCATAAAGAAGGATCATAGATCTTTTAATTGGATATAAGAGGATGACCAAGGATTTAGAGTGTTGAAAGAAAAGATAACATAACAACATATTCTAGTTCTTCCATATTTTAGGAAGACCTTTCAAGTTAAATACGATGCGAGTGGAGCAACCATTGGCGTAGTTTTAAGTCAAGACAATAAGCTTGTTGCTTATTTCAATGAGAAGCTGAATGATGTTAAGAGGAAATATTCCACATATAACAAGGAATTTTATGCTATAATACAAGCCTTGAAAAAGTGGAGGCATTATCTTATCCCAAAGGAGTTTGTTTTATATACTAACAATCAAGCTTTGCAATTTATAACCAGACAAGAGAAGTTGAACCAGAGACATGCCAAATGGGTAGAATTCATGCATAATTTTACTTTTGTTATTAAACATATTACTAGAAGCGCTAACAAAGTTGCAGATGCTTTGAGTAGGAGATGTTTGATCTTGTAGGAATTCCAAGTGGAGACTTTTGGATTTGAACACCTTAAGGAGATGTATCAAGAAGACCCAGACTTCAAAGAAACTTATGAAGCATGTGAGAACCCCTTGATAAGGGACATAAATCAGTGGATGGAATATCTGATCCAAGATGGATTGTTGTTGAAGGGAAACAAATTGTGTATCCCGAAATGCTCAATGAGGGATAACTTGTTGAAGGAGAAGCATAATGGAGGATTGGATGGACACTTTGGCCATGATAAGACATATGTGCAATTGAGTTATTCATACCATTGTCCGTGCATGAGGTATGATGTGAAAAAATTCTTGGACATATGCAGAATCTGTCAGCATGCCAAAGGAAAGCAGTAGAACATTGGATTGTATCAACCATTTCATATTCCATACAGACTGTGGGATGCTATAAGCACGAATTTTGTTCTGGGATTGCCAAGAACCTAGAGGGGAAGCGATTCTATCTTTGTAGTGGTTGACATATTTTCAAAGATGGCACATTTCATACCATGTCAGAAAACCAGTGATGCTACCCATATAGAAAATTTATTTTTCAAGGAGATCATGATATTACATGGGTTGCCCAGAAGTATAGTCTCAGACAGAGATACCAAATTCATGGGACACTTTTGGAGAACCTTGTGGAAGAATCTAGGGTCAAGTTTGTCTTTCAGTTCAATGTATCATCCTCAAATAGACAGACAGACTGAGGTAGTAAATCAAAGATTAGGGAATTTGGTGAGGAGTTTGTTCACTAAACATAACAGTCAGTGAGATCAAATTCCGCCCCAAGTAGAGTTTGTGTATAATGACTCACTGAATAGAAGTATTGGTAAGAGTCCATTTCAAATAGTATATGAAATGCACTCAAGAGGAATTTCATAGTTGATAGATTTGGGACGAAATGAGTTCCAAAGTGCGGGAGCAGAGGATTTTGTTGTTGAAATGTAGAAGTTGCATGATAAGATCAAGGGACAACTGCAAGATAACAACCATAAGTACAAGAGAATAATAGACCAGAGAAGAAGAGAGGTTCATTTCGAAGTTGGGGATCAAGTCTTAGTAGATCCAAGGAAGGAAATATTTCTGAAAGGGAAGTATAACAAATTGAAGATGAAGAAGATAGGACCATGTAAGATCCTCAATTTTTTTTTTGCGAATGCTTATGAGATTGAATTACCAGAGGACATTGGAATATCGCCAATATTCAATTTAGCAGACTTATACCCTTACAGGATGGATGATACAGGAGGGACATATGGACATGATAAGCGAAAGATGCCCATAGAAGAGAAGCCACAGATAAATAAGATTCTAGATCAGATAATTTCCAAGAAAATCAAGAGAAAAGTTTACTATGAGTATCTGGTTAAGTGGAAAGGTCATCCAGTGGAAGATTCTAGTTTGATAACTGAAACTGATATCCAGAAGCATGGAAATACAATGGAGGAGCTCATGGATAGGATTCCATTAATATTTTTTTCGTGAGGAGTATGATGCAGGAACATCGCCATTGAATTTCAAAGAGGTTAAGTGGAGGACAACTTAGCATCCAACACATACATTCAAGCTGATTTTTTATCCCAAGGGGAGCACGTATGAGATTGTAATTAAAGACCTTTTAATGTTTGGAGGCTTGAGCCATTGTATGAGATCACAAAAGATTGTAATTTCTTTAATGCATGTAGGATTGTACAGATATTGAGCATCAACTCGTATCTGGGTTGTAAATGCCCATTTATTGTAATAAGGCTTAGTAGGAGAATGTCTTAATTGTGATATGATAGCTCTTAGATAGTCTGGAGGGAAGGCTCAAGAATCCCCTCATGTATAAATATATGTAGTCTAAGCCCAAATGAGTCTGCTAAGATTGTTGTTGTTGTTGATCAGTTGTTAATAGAAGATATGTAGAGATCCCGTTGCAGAAAACCTTGTATATGTTTTTTTGAATGAATGCAATAGAGGAGAATTACTTTCAAATCTATACACATGTTTGCCTTTGAGTAACTAGGTAATGTTGTGTTATTTTATTTTTGTGTTTTTTATGCCTACGTGTGCATTTCATGGTTAGATGTATGAACCTGCGATGTTATGCAAGTTTCAATTGTTTCTCTTCTGAAACCCTAGTGCAAGGAGTGCACAATGTCCATGCAAGGAGTGCAAAGGCAAAGTCTGTTACAAAATCGATAGATCATGAGAGATTTAGTGAATTATCGCAGAGTGAGTGCAAGGAGTGCACATATACTCATACGAGTATAAAAGCTCGAGAAGACCCATGCAAGGTGTGCACAGGGCCAACACTTAGTCAAGGGTTGAAAAAGTTCCAAGGAAGAAGAGCACAAGGAGTGTGCAAGAGGGTTTTTCCAAAAATCTTCAAGTCCGAAGTATTTCAAAGTTTCAGAGAAGCGTAAGGAGTGCGCCAAGGGTTCAAATCATCTTAAAAGATAAATCTCAGGAGAAAAAGAGGGTAAAAATTCCTTGGAGAGAGGAGTTTATCTTGTTTGAAGGTCAAGTGGACGAAATCCATTCGGGAAGAGCCAAGATCTCTTGTGGCCATCAAATCTAGACGAGGTGCACGAGAGATAACCCTTGAAGTCCTTCGAACTTCGCGTATTTGAGAGTTATTGAGTTTGTGTTGTGGATGAGACAAGTTTTCTTAATCCTCGAGATCTGAAGTAAATCTGGACCGTCCATTTAGCAGGGACAGGAGTCTGTAGATCGAGATAGTCCAGAAATCTGGCTATTTGGAGAAATTGGGGCGTGGTTGCAAAAATATGTAAGACTCATGAAGATCCGAAAGATGGAGCAAATTTGGGCCGTTGATAGTGAGTACACGTGTCAACAGATCTCGGACTTCGTGGGTTCGACAGTCTGGAGAACGGAGGCACAAAGTCTTGTGGATTATTAATCCCCGAAGTCCCGAAGTCTGGAGCAGATCCAGGCCGTCCATTTGCAAGGACACGAAGACCGTAGATTGCGACTCCTTACCACTTCGGAGTTCGAGGATCCAGTGAAGTGTATGTGTTAACCTCTCGGCACTCCCGAAGGTCGGAGTCCCGGAGAGGATAATAATTGTTGGTTGCTGAAGAGGTGTGGATTGTCGATTGAGCCCCTTCACGAGTTTTCTAGTTCGACACTTCAGAGGATTTGAGGTGTCAGGTGGTGAAAAGCTTCAAAGCCTTGAGCGCAGAGTAGACGGGGACAATTGATTTGAGGTAAGTATTAACTATCTAATATATTGGTTCAAAGTTCAACACTCTAGGAGTATTGCGTGTTGGAGCGGGTAGGACTCCAGGAGCCCGGAGTCCCGAAGCCTTTGTAAGTTGTAGATCTTGGCACATAGTGTGAGCGGTTGATCTCCACTGTTGTTTGGTTGTTCGCAAATTCGACGTTCAAGAGGATTTTGGGTTGTTGTTGTTGGAAATCTCAAAGCTTGGAGCTCCAAAGTGTCTGAGACCTTGCGGGTTAAAGAACTTAGCGCACAGTTTTGGCCCGACGTCACGTGGATTTCTCCGCTTACGAGATAAGACCCTCGCAAATGTGATTTTGCGCATAGGGAGAAGAGTAAAGGCCCATGGAAAAGGATTTCGAGGGATCAAGAAGGGCCCGAGAGTTAATTCAGCTCCTTAGCATAAAGATCCTTAGACCAAGAGGTTGCTTGAGCCCCAAGAGGTGGTGGGGGTTTGCATCACGTGTGACTCCTCAAAAGGGGAGAGAAAACTAGCCCAAATGAAAACCAGCCGAGGTTGAAGCATTGCAAAGCTTAAGAGGAAAGAACTTTAGGAAGATGAATGATGGAACTCACGAGCAATGGAAAAGTAGAAATCGAATCCCCCCTAAAACTTTTGTTGTCATTCTCCTTTTTATGATCCCATGTGGATTCTATCAGTATAAAGGAATATTTAGAGAGAAACATCGAACCTCTCGATTTCATGAAGATTCTGTCAAGAAAATATCCCTTCCATATGATATCTAAAGCTTCTTTCTCCTTTATATGTCATCTTCCTTTCTTTTGGCATATTCTAAAAGTTTACTTTTCCTTCCTTTTGCTTCCATTTTTATCATCTCCCTATAAGAAAACTAGTTCATAATCTTGTAGCTTTTGTAGCTTTCATATGGACAAAAGATGTAGCTTCATACACATATCATAGAGAAAATATGTAGCTTCATACATATATCACATAGAAGAAATGGAAGTGGTATAAAAAATACCTACATTCTTGAGTCACATTAGATTGGACCCCACCTTTGGTTTAATAAGTCATTCATACAATTGAGAATTGTATCTTTGTAGTTATATGGTTATAGGAGTCATTGACATAAGACACTTTAAAATGAAAGGAATGCCCCTTATCCTCTATGTATAGGATTTATTTTAGTTTTATATCTATCACGTGTTGAAAGGGATCAAATCCCTCAAGGGGAAGATCTTTTTTCAAGTTTTTTTCAATTTAAAAGGAGATTTCACCTCAAGGGATTTGATATGTCTCCACCCACGAGAGAGAGAGAGAGAGAGAGAGAGAGAGAGAGAGAGAGAGAGAGAGATGTGTACACGCATGCGTGCGCGCGCGCACACACACACACATACACAATGTGTCAACTCCATGTTGAGCATGAAAGGAATTACACATCTCCCTCATATTGACTTGCACACCATTGAAATGTTTTAACCATAAGAAATTTTTTACTTTCAATTGCTTTATGGATATATACATAAAGCTGATTTTGAAATATTTAACTTAAGTTGGACATTGAAATATTTTATTTATGGTCGACATTAAATATTTTTTTTAATGCCTCATGTCAACTCCATGTTAAGCATTGGAGGAATTATACATCTCCCTCATTATGGGATGTAGAAAGAACCTATTGACATAATGCGATTTTTCTTACTTTCAATATATATATATATATATATATATATATATATATATATATATATATATATATATAAGGTGGACATTGAAATTGTTGATATTGAGATATTTTTTGTTTAAATTTTTTTTTTAATGCCATGTGTCAACTTCATATTGAGGACGGAAGGAATTACACATCTCCTTCATACTAAGTTATAGAAAACACATCTCAACACAATGATTACTAAAATTAATTTATCCTCGATAATATGGAATGTACCTTATTCAAAGAATTCAAACTCTTTGAATAAGAGGATACTTGATTTTGGATTTTTTCAAACATACAATTTTAATTTTGTTTTTATTTGTATTTCACATAAAACTATTGAACCAATGGATTTAATTAAAACAAGAGTTACATATTGACATTGCTTGTCATTATTCCCAGAAGTCTAACAAAAATATCATTATCACAAATTGCAAATGATAAAAGTTATTGAAATCCCTATGACTAGATCATTATTACAATTACAAATGATAAAAGTCCATGAGATTCCCATGACCTCTGTTACTCTAGCACACGAACCAACAATTGTCCATGATTGAAGCTGCAATGCACCAAAGAACTTGGTCACAACCAAATCAAACTTTACCATTTTCATCAAAATTCAACAAAATAGAATGTCATAGTTTCGTTTGGTAGTTTCTACTTATACTTAATTTTTAAATAAGTACTTGTGGAGACGCGTTATTAGTCCCTTCCGTGGAGGGAATATAGTGTTTGGTTGAAAGTCAAAACGGTTTGGATTTTTATTGTTAAATTAATTTTTTTAATGCTGTCTAAGGTTTTTGAAATTTTATTTATTTATTTTAATTTATTTTAAATTGATTTAAAATTATTGAATTTTTGAAATGTGATATTTTTATTTATTTTTATTGGTTAATGATGATGATTTGACTAACTACCCTTGGTTTGAAGGGAAATTGTCAGATTTAAAAAAATTAAAAGTAAAAAAAAAATGAAATTGTTAAATTTAAAAAAATTAAAATTAAAAAAACAAACATGAAATTGTCACTTGTTTGATAGTTCATTTATTTTTATTGTTTTTTGCTTTAGAAATATGATATAATCTTTGGATATGTAGTCAGGTTGAGGGGCTTACATTAACCTTTTACACTAGTATTCATTACATGTTTGAGCCATTGACAAGGTGCGTAAATGGGTTGTAGGTTATTTGGCAGGTTGGTTGAGTGTTACTCATATAGAGCTTGGGTTTTAGCCTTGAATCCTCTAGGTTTTGTGTTGGCAGGCTAGGATCAGAAAATCCCTTGGAAAACAGTTGTAGCCTTGATGAAAGATGTTTAGAACTAGACCATCACCTCATGGGTCCATCTCTTTGCAAAGTAGAGAAGTGCCACTTGAATCACAATAACAAGTGTGAATATATCAAATCTTATCATAGCCAATGCAGTTCTTGAAGACTTATTGAGTATATAGATTTTTTCTACTGTGTATGTCAAGGATGACAAACTATTAGGTACACACTAGTGTTGGTTGTGTGGCTTATGGCATTGTTATATATATTGGGGAATACTGTAACAAATTATTTTTGCTTTTCTTTGAAGATGATGTCTAGTATAATGATGTTGTATCCTTTGTTGGGGAAAAATCTTGGCAATTAGGGTTCAATGGTGTTTCGTCCTTTTTGTTTCAGGTTCATTTGCTCATTCATTGGTCATGGGTTTTGAGAGATAACCATGCCTTACAAACTCGGTTATATAGGTTGTTACACCTCAGATTCACCTCAATGTACCCTATATTTTCTCACCAGATGTGGACCATCATATGGGCATATTATATGCTTCATTATATCATGATGATCCAAACGTATTTTTGTATTTGTGGTCTTGTATTGTATTGTACCATGCTTAGATGTTCTATGTATTGGTGGGGGGCCTATGTAGTATCTATAGACCCCTTGTGGTCGATCATGGCTCATCCTTTTAGTCCCCACTTCAAGATAAGAATTTCTTTTATGGCTTCGTTCAACTGCCCCTTGATATTGGTAACTATTCATCATGCCATTCATTTATAATCCGGGTTGGTATGCGACCATATTGGGGTGGATCTACTAGGACTCATGATCTAGGGGAGTTACTTGTATCTCTTAACCCTTTGTATATGACGTAAAAGTGTTACTCTTTGTAAATGTTGTCACACCTTTGTATAACACACTTATTTTATGCCTAAGCATGGATCCTTATCTTATGTATTCATCACACTTTTTCCATCTCCTATTATAGATGATTATGTAGATGCTCCCACAATTTCACATTTTTTGAGGCAATCTCACAGTTCTCAAGGAAGTACACATATCCCAAGGCACTATTCACATCCTCTGAGGCACATTTGGGCTATTTATGTATGCATGGGCATCTTCTACATATGCCACGTTTAAGATTCCATAGCGTCGTCCACTTTCATCACTTTTGGAATTGTTTCTTGCATGGTTTGAGGTATTAAAATAATGTAACTGCAAAGTGTATTATTATTATTATTTGATATATTATTCATTGGATCAATCCCCATTGCGCATTGATCATGTCAGTTATTATAAAGGACCAAATCCCCTTTTGCAGATTGGTCAAAAGATAATTGTAATAGGCAGAATAAGAAGTCAGCCCCATAAAATATTAAAGGGGCGCTGAATTATAATAAAGGTGGTTATAACCACCCAGTTGGAGAAGTCAGCCCTGCCAGTGAAGAGACACTTCACACGTGCCAGTCTAATATAAATAAGGAGGCTAGCGCCTCACTTAGACACAACTCACTTGCTCATTTTGAGAGACAAGTTTTGGAATTGCAAAAGAAGGAGAGAGAGTGGCACATCTTTGGGAGAGGAACTTCTGTTTTAGTTTGAGTTATCTCTTGGCATTGTATTGGCTATCTATAATAAGGAAGTTTTGTTGGGTTTTCTTCCCCTAGAGGGTTTCCAAGGATAAATGTTGTGTCTCTTGTGATTGTGTATTTCTTAGTGATCTTGTATTATGCTATTGTTATCTATTGAAATGCAAAGAACTATAATAATGGCTTAAACATTGACATGGTATCAGAGCCAAGATGAAGAGAGCATCTTTCACAAGAGAAAAGTGAAAAACGTCACTGTTGTCGTACATGAAAATTAGGGCTTTTTGTTGGAAAGGTATTTCATCCCTAAAACCACCTAGAAAAGTGCACCCTCCCCCAAGGATCATTTTGGCACCTTAGCGCACCTTTTCAATGGCTAGATCTCCTGGAAAGTGAAACCCTAGTTTCACAAAGTACCAGAAAACCAGAGTACTAGAAGCACCAGAAGTACCAGAGTACTAGAAGTACCATAAAACCAGAAGCACCAGTCCAGAAATCTGCAGATCAAGTTTGAGGGGGTAAACGTTGGATTTTCGAAATTCTGACTATACCAACATACTCGCCTCAGCTTAGCGCATCTATTCCCTGAATCAGAATTTCAAAATTTGAAGTTTGAAAAATTAGGGTTTCCTCATAAAACCCTAAGTTGCAGTTGCAGTTGCAGTTTCAGAACTAGTTGCAGTTGCAGCATCAGTTGCAGTTGCAACATTAGTTGCAGTTGCAGCCATAGAACCAGTTGCAATCACCCTTGAAGTTTTCTTAAGTGTTGGTAATGATTACCGCTGCTACCAGATGGAGCCACTACCTGCAAATGCTATCAGAGGTATGTACTCACATATGTTTAATGGTTAAACCCTAAAGAGTATTTGCAGGAGAAGAGATCTCTTTCCATAGATTCAGAAGGATCTCAAGATCCAACACATTCAAAGGAATGAAGCAACCCGGGTGTGATTATTCTGATATGCATTATTATTTTGATGAGTGTTGCATGTTGTAGCTATGACCATCATTCTAACCTTTTCTGAGTCAAGGTATTAGATGGATTAAAAGTTGAGATCATGGAGCTTATCCTCTAACCCAACCTTCTATCAAGATAGCGTATTGTCTTAGTACAATAGACAGGTTGAAGAAAGCACTCATCATCTTGAGTAAAGGAGACTTGGAAGAAAAACAAGCACTCATTATTGAAGACAAGGCTCCAGGTTTGATTAAATCAAGTTGATAAGATTCAAAGGTACACATGACAAGTTGATGACTATAGTTGAGATAACAGTCTTTGTAAAGTATTATACCTGATAGCATGTGAGCATATAGAGGTAAATGATTTTCCTGATACAACTAACACCTCCTCTAGGAGAAACCTCCTATGTTAGTTCCAGGTTTCCATGGAAGAATGCTTGGTCACAACACTATGAGAGTGTTGACCTCATTTCGTATTGTATTCCTTACCTTTAATCTTTGCTTCAGATAAATTATAAGTGATAGATCTAAAGGAGCTATTGTGATGATT